>CAUYSK010121269.1:0-46021 GCA_963575035.1 Avahi laniger | reverse complement strand
GGGGCTGGGGCTGGGTTGGGGCTGGGTTGGGGCTGGGTTGGGGCTGGGGCTGGGTTGGGGCTGGGGCTGGGTTGGGGCTGGGTTGGGGTTGGGGCTGGGTTGGGGCAGGGGCTGGGGTAGGGCTGGGTTGGGGCTGGGTTGGGGCTGGGTTGGGGCTGGGGCTGGGTTAGGGCTGGGCTAGGGCCGGGGCTGGGTTAGGGCTGGGTTGGGCCGGGGCTGGGTTGGGGCTGGACTAGGGCCGGGGCTGGGTTGGGGCTGGACTAGGGCCGGGGCTGGGTTGGGGTTGGGTTGGGCCGGGGCTGGGCTGGCAGAGGTGGGTCTCGGTGGGAGCGGAGACTGGGGGGCACTCGCTGTGTGAGTCCATGGCAGGAAGTAGCTACAGATGCCTCTGCGGGGCCCCCGCCCTTCGAGTCTTAGGGTGCTTAGGTCCGACCAAATTGCTGCCAGACTGAAACTGGGCAACTAGGATCAAGGCCAAGTTCCTTCCTCTGCCAGGGGTCGTGGGACCCCTGGCCGCCCGCAGGGCCTCTGGAGTTCCGCCCGACGTCCCATTAAATTCACGTGGGGAGACGCGTCTCCAGGGAGACGTGCCACCTCTGGCCCCTGCACTGAGTGACCCAGTAAGAGGACTCTGGGCCCGTTCTAGAAAAACAGCAGCTAGCACAGATGTCAATCCTCTCTGAAAACGGACTGAGTAGTTTAGCCAAGGAAAATAATCACAGCGGCTCCACGTTGAAAGGGGTCACAGGCTCCCTTTAATGTTTAATTTCTTCCGACCTTGTGAGTTTTATGGAAGGACAAGGAGAGAGACATGCTGAGTTTGTTCAGATGTTGATGTCAAGTTTGGATGATGGGACTGAACGCTTAGTTCAATATTTCAAAATAAAAAATTTAAAGAGCGCTTCATTCTTTCAGGTAACATTCTCAGCAGATTTGCAGTGCTGGGTCGCTGGCACCCCGCGTGTGCTCCGGCGCGTCTTGCCTGGCCGCGGAGCCCGGACGACACGAGGCCTTTGCCGGTCCCGGGCATGATTCAGGCTGGTCCCATAGGCCTCATCCCCAGCGTGAGAGGAGGCCCCATCCATGCTCACGGATGACCTGGGTTTGTCCTTCCGGAAGGCGCTTCTGCAGGAACGGTTGGGGGTGACCCCTTCGGGGAGGCCAGTTGGATGGCATTTGGAGCCCACAGCGGTGTCCACTCCCAACCCTCGGTCCAGCATGGGCTCCCACGGCTGTTTTCTACGCCGGCAGCCAGTGCCTCTCTGGCCGGCTGTGTGACTCTGTGGGGTCACGTGTCTTCTCCACGCCTGTTTTCTCCCCCTGCAGACGGGCTCACAAAAGCACTGGCCAGGGTGGAGGCGGAGGACGTGAGATGGTGCCCAGATGCACCTAGCAGGTGGACAGGTGCCGGGTGCCGTCAGTGAGCCCCTCCAGGGCCCGCAGTCCATGAGGTGGTGGGGAGGGAGCTGCCCCCCAGGACAGGAGAATGAACACCTGCCCTGCGGGCTCCGGGCCGTGGGCGCAGAGCCAGGTGTGTGAGCAGACGCTTCCTGTGCAAAACGTGTGTTCTTGTGGGCCCTGGGCGAGCATTCCGGAAACCCATGGGAGTGGCTTTGCTGGGCTGGGGGTGACACTCAAGCCCCCACAGGAGGGGGTCGTGACAGCAGGAAGGAAGCATTGCCCACAGGATGCCCGGCCCTGGGCATAGGTGCCCAGGTGGGGACAGGTGCAGGTCCTGAAACCTCTGCCCTCAACTCAGAAACCAGGCACTTTCTGCCAAGGGGCGTCCTCATGTCCTGGGGTTGCTCCTGGTGTGCGCCGGCCCCAGGCCTTTGAGCAGCCCGTTCTCGGGAGGCCGCAGTGTGAGCCACGCAGACAGGCTGCAGCTGAAAAGCCTGGTGCACGGGCATCTTGTCGGGGGTAAAGGCCGGTGTCTGCGGGATGTCCTCCGGCAGGCCCAGCGAGGTCCATCCCCGCGGGCTGTGAGAAAGCTGCCACCCCGTTCCCTGTCGCTGCAGTGCTGGTCTCTGCTCCTCGGTGGGCGTAGAGCGGGGCAGGTGCGCGGAGCAGGTGCGCGGGGCAGGTGCGCTTGCACACACCGGGCAGGAGCTGGCGGTGGGGTGGGGTGAGCCCGCTGCTCCGGGGAAGGGGTGCAGCTGTCCCTGCTGAGTCCCGGAAGCCCCATGAGGCGGGAATGGTGGGGGGAGGGCAGGAGGTGGACGCGTGTCCTCAGCGCCCTGCAGCGGGGCCACCAGCACAGCCGCAGGGGAGAGAGATGTTTCCTCTTCCCAGCTCCTCCCCCGCTTCCCGGGGGTGCAGTGTGGCCTGGTGGCATGGCCGGGGCTGGGTCTGATGGTTCTTCAGTGTCCGCCCTCCCCCAGCACAGACCCCTCAGGAACGGGCGGCCATGGTGAGCGTGGGGGCCGGGAGCGCCGTGTCCTGGTGGCGGAGCCCAAGTGCGGCCCCCAAGCGTCAGGCAGGTGGGGGGTGCGAGGTGTGCCTGTGCGGAGTCTGGGAGGGATGTCACAGGTCACGGTGGGGACGGGCGGGGATCAGGGGGAGGAACTGGGAGTGCTCGCTCGGGCAGACGCCGGTGGGTGAGGCCAGGAGGTCGCAGGGGACGAAGGGCTCCGTCCTGCCCCGGGCTGGGCCTCGAGTGGGGGGGCTTAGAGGGGTGCTGGCCCCGACGCCTGGGGACCGTGGGTGGATCGATGGGGACGTGCCTGAACACCCTCCCATCAGTGCGCCCTCCCCCAAGCCCTGTGACACACGTGGCCTGCGTGGCCAGGCCTCCCGCCGTCCGTCCCAGCAGAGCACTGTGGTCCGAGGATCTGTGGTCCGGGTGGGGGGACGGGCAGGCCCTACCCACCGGCGAGGCGACGGGGGCCTCTGGCTCTTCCGGGGCTCCATGCACACGTCCTCTGTGAGGAAGGGCGTCTTCAAGGGGATTCGCCAACCTACCTGCAAAGCCTGCGCCCCTCCCGACATTCCTGTGGCCGAGCGTCCACGTGGGCGTGATGACTGCAACAGCTGGTTTCTTCGAGCCAGGAGGGGACCCGGTAACCTGGCGTCCTGGTAACCAGCCGCCCGGGGCCTGTCCGGGGCATGTGAGTGGGTGCGAGGCCAAGCCAGGGTGGAAGAGCGAGGGCTGCGCCGCACCCCAGTGAAACAAGCCGTTTTATTAGGCAAATGGACGTGCGTTCTCACCACTTCCTGTAGACACATTTCTTGCGATTTCAAAGCTCCAGGGGAAATCCGCTTCCAGCTTTCGGTTTGGTCGTCCTGCTGTGGCTGGGCTGAGGCCGTGGACGGAGCTCGCTGCGGGGGCTGCGGACAGGAAGGGGCCCCAGGACCAGATGGCCGGGAAGGGGTCCAGGCTCCACAGCCCAGTGCCGCTCTCGGGGTCCCTGCCTTGCCGCCCCCGCTGCGCACGGTGTGGGCTGGTTCAGTTGCTGGTTTCTGGAGGCAGGGGGTGTGCTCTCGACACCCACAGCCTCGCACACGCACTAGTGTGCCCACATCTGCACACCCACACATGCACACATGCTTGCACACGCCCTTGTGCACACCCCATACACGCACACACTTGCACATGCACTCGTACACACCCACACACTTGCACACTCACTCATGTGCACACTCACATGCACACATACTTGCACACGCACTCGTGCGCACACCCACACACTCATGCAAGCCCATGCTTACACACACCCGCAACACACCAGTGTGCACACACTCACACATGCAGTCACAGCTGCATGCTCGTGCACACACACTTGCACACTCACTCATGTGTGCACTCACACCCCTGTGCAGGGCTGGGAGCCTGGCCGGGCCTCTGGAGCTGGTCCCTTGGGCTGGCTACAGTGCGGGGAACGGGGAGCACGCCAGCTGCCTCCTCTGCCCGCCCCCCCGCGTTCCTCCCCCATCCCGCACAGGCTTCGGGTGGGGCTCGTGTCGGGCAGCCTCTCCCCAGGAAGGGAGGGCGGGCTCTTGGGTCAAGCCGTGACCAAGGCCCCACTCGCACTTGGCCCTCTGACGGCCACTCGCCCCTAGTGGGCATTTGCTGATTGGTCAGGATGCCCCCACGACGCCGGCCTGCGTTGCGTGGGATAAGGGGCATTTCGGTTCTTGTGGAAGGAGCGGTTGCTTGTTAAAGGGCCTTAGCGGGTTTGTCTGTGCAGCTGGAAGAAAATGAATTTAGACATCCCAAATGTGACGTGACTTTCAAAGACAAATTCGGGACGGTGACCGGGGCTGCCAGTGTGGCCGGGGCCGAGGGGCCGGAGTGTCTGTCCCAGGGCGCAGTGGAGTAAGGACTGAGTGGCAGTGCGCGTTTAGAAACTTCTGTAGCGATTTGGCACGGCCACGACGCGTTAACTGTATTTACACAAGTATTTGTCAACAACAGCGTGGGAGCCGCGACTGGCCTCCCACGGTCCGACGGTCGTCCCGGAGAAGGTTCGGGGACGGCCGCAAGACCTGGTGTTCGGCAGGCAGGGGACGGTGGAGGGACTGGCCACCCGGGTGTGAAAGCGAATGAATCACACGTGCCAAAGAAACGAGGACGCCCTGGAAGAAAGTCGCGCAGACGCCTGACGGGGGAAGGAGTGAGGGCAGAGCCGCCGAGCAGCCCTGGGCGAGGGGCAGGTACGGGGTGGCCCTCAGACCCGGGGACGCGGGGCAGGCGCTCGGGTGACGTGCCTCGCTCCAGAGCAGGCAGGAAACTCGCTGTGCCTTCCCGAGCAGATGACCACGAGCTCAGTGGCTTGGAGGGACACAGTGACCCTTGCTGATCTGCTGTGGGGATGTCAGGAATGAGTCTCGCTGGCTCCTTGCGGGGGCTCTGGGAGCACCGTTTCCTGCCTTTTCCAGCTTCTGGGTGCCCAGAGAGCCAGCGGCGGCCAGCATGGTCTTCTCCGGCTGTGCCCTGGCCTCTCTGTCCCTCCTCCGCTCCGGGAGAATCTCCGTGGCACCTGGTGCCCCCCAAGTAGCCCGGGCACCGCTGTCCCGGTTGACGCAGCGTCTTGCTGTCCCTACTAACGGCCACAGACTGGCAACCTGTCAGTCCATCTGCCGCCTGCATTCCCACATGCCACGTGGCGTGACACGTCACAGACTCCGGGGATTAGGACGTGGACTCTCCGTGGCCGTTATTCTGCCGCGACACAGAGGAAGCGGTAGAACGGGCCGTCTCCCACCCCGTCGGCTGTGCCGGGGCAGCTTCTGCACGGCCAGGCGTGTGGCCGCACATCCTTCTGGGGGACTCCGCCCTTTCTGTCATTTGGGGTCTTCATCTCTTCGACCTGGTGGCCCCGGCCGTGGGAGTCTGTGCCACAGACCAAGCCCCCGCCTGTCGGGGTGAGTCAGTGTCACAGCCAAGCCCGGCGAGATGGGGCAGGAAACAGCCCCAGAGGATGGAGCCGGAAGTGGCAGCGGACAGAGTGGACTGTTGAGTGTCCCCAACGCGGAGGGATGACGGATGTCTGAGATGACGGGTGCGCGTCACCCTGATCTGACCGCAGGGCGTCATCTGTATGGGGACGTCACTGAATACCCTGCAGATACGTACAATCACTACGTGTCAATTTAAAAATGGGAACTAAAATTTTTAAGGGTTTTTGAAAATTAGAGAAAATGTCTGGTGCCATCAGACGATGCTGTGATGAGCAGACGTGTCCCTTGGTCACTCTGAGCAGTAGGGTGGGAGACGCGAGGCTGCGTGCCCCCTGAGCCGGCCTGCACGGGCTGTTGGGGCTGTGCTGTGTGTCGCCGCGTGGGCAGAGCCGGCGTGGACAGGCGGTGCCCGTGAGTCACGGGCTGTGGGCCAGGGCGGCCATCACCTTTACTCCCAAGGCCCGAGGGTGACGATACATGTCACCTCGTGATAGAAAACCCAGCGTGAGGAGCAGAAGAGAACTGTTGGCTCGATTCTCCCTCCAGGACCTCTGTGCTCGGACGGAAGACGGCCAGGTCTGTGGCTCCCCCTGGCGGCCGGTCCCTGCTCTGGCAAACGAGACCAGGACCGCCTTGGGTGGCTCCGTGCGGGCACAGCGCGGGGTGGGCAAGCGTTGGTGCTCAGGGCAGAGCACGCCGTCCCAGAGCCGCCGCCGCTCCGGCAGTTTCGGACGCAGGAAGCAAGCCTAGCTCAGGATCCGCCGGCGACTGCATCCTCGCGCCTGGCTGGGAGCCCGGCGTCTAGACGCTCAGGAAACGCCATCCAGCACGTTTACAAACTGTGAAGTGGATTAGTCTCCAGTCGAGCGCGTGGCAAGGACTGGAAATCGGAGACTGAAGTGTCTGAGCGACTTCCTGTGCGAGAACGGACTGGCGAACCACAGGCTGAGAGCCAGCGCCCGCCCTCCGCCCCGTCCTTCCGTGGCACCGCAGCCCTGAGGCGCGTGGGCCGGCCCTGCCTCCGTGCAGCTGGGCCCGTCCCGTCGCCGCGCGGGCAGGGCGGTGTGTGGCCCGACCCGCTGCTGTCTGACCATCCTGGCACCAGCCCCTCCCTCCCACGTTCCGTGGCTCTGGCCGGGATTTGCTGCACCTCCAAGCGCGAGCCATGTGACGGGCTGGGGTGGTCGGGGACAATCCAGAAGCAGCGTCCCGTGGCGTCTCGGCCGTGCGGGGAGCCCCGAGCCGCCCTGGCTGTCTGCGAGGAAGGTGCTGCTTCAAGCCTCCCGTGTGGCTGCTGGGAGCTGGCGGGTGGCCCAGGCTCTGCTCCGTGTTCCCGGAAGCAGCCGGGTCCTGTCGTGGCTATACTTCGCACCAGGCTGCACGTGGGAACTGCCCGAAAGCTTCTCAAACATGCTGGTGCCAACAGGACCCCAGACCTGGGAAATTGGAATTGGCCGCAGGCTGAGGACACAGGTGTGCTGGGTCTCAGCGCACTTGGGAGGACCCCTGGGCGGGTCGGTCCATCTGGGATGCCACCGCGCGGGGATGGACGTGGTGCGCGCGGACGCCGTCCCGGGCCGCTGGGCAGCTCTCCCTGCTCCTGGCTGCGCCAAGGCCACAGTGGGAGACCTTACTGTGCATCCTAGGTGGTCACCCCCTGGGCACCTCTGGCCTGGCCCTGGGTCTTCGCCGGATGCAGGGCTCTTCCTTCTCCGGCACAGGGGCAGGGGGCCGTGGGAGGTCCCGGCTGCTCTGTTCCACGGGCACATCCCCTCTTGCTGCCCCCTCCGCAGAGTTCAGCAGGAGGCTGTGTGTCGCGGGGTCAGAGAGGGTTTCTGTCCCCTGCAGGCCCCAGGCCAAGCTTCTCCCGAGTGCTGAGCGGGTCTAGCTATGGGAGGGGTGGGCAGAGCCCCTCTGTCCCCACACGGAGAAGCCCACAAGGCACAGAGTTCTCTCCTGGGGGTGCTGAGGGGCCCCAGGCTCTCTGGGAGGCGAACCTCCAGCCCAGCTGCGCTGAGAAAGGCCCCCGGGGCCAGCCCGAGGGGGCTGGGGCTGTTCCTCCTTATGGAGAGAACCTATGCTTTAAGGAGACGGGTCTCCGGGAGATAGTACCGAGAGGCAGGTGTTTGAGGAGGGGCAGGTGAGAAGCCGACCTCAGGCCACACGCACCACTGTGGCCCTGCTCACAGAAAACCTGTTGGCCGTGAAGAGCCAGGGGTGGACTTTGGGGAACACACTGCCCGGATCCCCAAACGCCAGCTGCAAACAGAAGACACCGGCTTGTGGGAGCAAAGACGGCGAATAAACGGAGACGAGGCCTGGACCGAGGCGGGGGAGGCGTCCCAGGTGGGCCAGGCGTCCCCGAAGCCTGGGAATGGGCATTTGGGAGTTTGTGGTTTAAAGCCGGAAACGTCATCTTCCAGGGGCGGCTAGGGCGGCATCCGGCCCCTTTGCTTCCCTCCCCCCAGGACGGGGAGCCAGCGGAGGTTCCGGGACAGTTACTTCCAGCTCACTTGTCACCCTGTTTCTGCCGGCACTTTTGCGGTAAAGTTTTCAAAACGGAGCTTGTTGCAGCCTGTGTCTGCCGAGCCCTCGGGCTGGCCCGGCCTCCGCCCAGGTGGGAGCCGGCAGGGCGCACGCTCCCCCAGCTTGCCCAACACCCGGGGGAGCGTCCGGGACCAGCTGGCCAAGGCTGGAGCGGGGGACGCCTGCTAACTCTTGGGGGCGGCCAGGGCCTGAAGTGCCCACCCCGCCCTCGGCCTCGGCCCATGTAGGACGGGGTCACGTTCCTGTGACATGAATCAGCAGTGACCCGGGGCTGCCAGGCCCCTCCCAGCAGAGGCCACTGCGATCTGCGAGCTTCCCAGGAAGCCGTTGGCTCCGCCAGGCCTGGGGCCTACGTCTCCCCTTGGTCACCCCTGCCCGCTCGGCCCACCTGCTCCTGGGGCTGTCAGAGCAAATCCCACAAACTCGTGGCTAAAAGCACACAAAGGCACCGTCCCCGGGAGCTAGGAGTTGCTCCGCGGGCTCCGGGGAGGATCCTCCTGCCTCTTCCAGCTCCGGCCCGGGCGTGCCTGGGCTCGTGGCCGAGTGGCTCCTGCTCCTGATCTGTCCGTGGCTGTCTCCTCTGTGTCTCTCCTCTGTCTCTCGTAAAGACACTTGTCCTGGGCTTCGGGCCCACCTAGACAACCTGGGTGGTCTCATCTCTAGATCCGCAGCTAATGACTCCTGCAGAGACCCTTTTGCTAACAAGGTCCCATCCACAGGCTCTGTGCCGGGTCGGGGCTTGGACGTTGGACTTGCTGCGGTGTCTCCGACGCTCCTCACTCTTCTGCCACCCCTGAGCCCCCAGCCCCGAGCGACTGGTTCCGTGCCTGGCCCCTTCGCGCCCGGCACACAGACCTGCATTACATGTCTGCAATCAGCTGCGGCCGGCCCCCGGGACCCCTGGACCCCCGCAGCTCCTGGGGGGTCTGCCCACACTTTCCTGCATGGCCTGGTGGACTTGGGCGTGGGGCCGCATAGGGAGGGGCTTTGGCGGGTGCAGCCGGGCCAGGCCTGGGTGATGGTGTGTCCTGATGCCCTCGGCCAGCCTGAGGGCCACACCGCCGCCGTCGGGCGATGCAGGAGTAGCACCCGGTGCACCTCCCGGAGCGCAGATCGGCCGCGGCTCCATGGCACCCGGTCCTCTGCACAGACCCGCGGGGCCGGTGCCTGCGACGGCTGGGTCCCAGCCTGGGCCTCGCTGCGTGGGGAGGGAGCTGGGGGGCCCTGGGGGAGAGGGCTGGGCCAGGGTGACCCTGAGGAGCTGCCAGGCCCTGGGAGGACCCCATCCGCAGCTGCCTGCCAGGTGTCCAGATGCAGGAGCCGTCCCCAGGGAGCGGAGCTCACCCCTGCAGTGGGCTCAGCTGCGGCCTTGAGTGGGCAGGCTCTGCCCTGAGCCCACCCTTGTCCACGTCCTCAAAGCCCTCCGCTCCCCGCTGCTTCCCCCGGGGCGTTGGGGTCACCGTCGCTGGGCAGCGGCACTGTCACCCCCGCAGGCAGGCACCAGGCCCGAGGTGTCGAGTGGCCCGTCGGGTCCAGCCAGGTCGGGGCCCCCCAGACTCTCGCATCGGGGCAAGGCCCAGTGGAGTGAGGGGCCCCTGCTGTCGACGGAGATCTGGGGACACCCGAGGACGGGGTGCACGTGAGGTGGAAAGGGGCCCTGGTGCCCGCCCTGACCGTGTGCAGCACGAGGAGTGTGGCCCCGCCCCTCCCCCGGCTGCCGGGCCTGGGTCTGCCCTGGTGGGCGCCGTACGGTGGCTTCGCCGATGACGGCCGGGTGTGCAGGGGACTGCGTGTGGCCTGCAGGTGCCGCCCCGCCCCCGCGGGGCCAGCGCTGCTCCCTGACTGTCCACGGCCGTCTCTGGACACCGCAGGGAGGCGGGGACACGGGGTGGTCCACAGTCAGCTGCGTGGCCCTCGGCAGGCGCCGGGGCCGCGGTCCCCGTGTGGGCCTGTGAGGATGTTGGCGGGTTTTTGGAGAACGTGCGGCTAGTCCTGGCGCCTGGAGGTGCTTGGTCTCCGCCCCCACCCAGACGCGAGCGCGGTGTCACAGGCTGGCGGCGTGCGCCTGCCCCAGAGCTTTCCATTGAAGTTCCTGTTAATAAGTTAACCTATAACCTTGAAACCCACACGGGCCTCGCTTGCATAGGAGGCTGCCCGCGCCTGTCCCCTTCTGCCCCACAGACCCGCACCTCAGCAGCCGCACAGCATCGGCAGGGTCCTGGGGGTGGGCGTGCCCTCGCCACCCCTCCCGTGGCCAGGCTCTGTCCTCCCAGCCGGCTGGAGGGCGGGGCTGGCTCCGTGTTGCTCAAGGCCGACACGTCGCGGAACCAGGGCCAAATCAGTGACACTAGTCAAATATTAGTTTCCTGGGTCAAGAGCCTTCACTTGAGAGAAACGCCGCCGCGGTGCCCCCTCACATGGCCCCTGCATGGAGCGGAGCAGCTCAGCAGCAGGCGCGAGGGGACGGCGCTCGGCTGGGCACCCACCACACACAGCACACGGACGCCAGGCGTTGACTCTCCAGACTCCCAGAAAGGGGACCATCCCCCCGATGGCCGGCCAGGGCTGCCCGTCCTCTCCCGGGTGGCCAAGTAGGTGTCTGGCCCTTCCGCCAGCGAGGCCACATCAGCACGCCAGAGTTTGGTGTCTCTCCGCGGGGACGTGGCTCCCCAGGGCCGTGTTATCCGAGAGGCGCCTCCCGGTTCCCCTGCTGCCTGTCCTTTACTCCCTCCCTCCCGCGTGTGTCTGCTGTGCCACCTCCTGCGGTCACCTCCTGCTTCACGTTGTGGTGGGCGCCGTAGCTGATGCGCCACAGGGGCCGAGACCCGCCCTTTTTCTCACCGAGGCGTCTTTGGCGCCAGAGCAGGCTGGGCTCGGGCGGGAGCCCAGCGCACATGTGCGGAGTGAACGGCAGAAGGTGAAGAATTAGCAGGGACGTGGCTACCCGCGGGCCAGGCCGGCTTGTCCCCTCTCGGTCGCGGCTTTCCGGGCTGGGGATCGTCCAGGATGGTGGCGTGGCTGTGTGGGTCACGGGAGCGTCTCCGAGGACACGGGCCATGTGGGGGAGCGGCCCCTGGCGCGGCGTGTGCTGAGGGAAGGAAACGTTCCCCGGAAGGAAGGTGACATGCTGGGAAACGCCTGCGCGGCCCAGTGTCCGTAACTTAGTTTAGAAATGACAAATACGTCCTTTCAAAGTGAGCTTCAAAGTACACAGGACTTCATAAAAGGAAAACACTTTCATCAAATGTGTGAGAAAAGTCAGTCTCACAAAAAGCCAACACTGTGAACAGCTGCGCGTCAAAAAACTCGGTGACGTATGAGACGGAAAATTCCTAGAAAGAAACCAGCGACTTAAACCAATTCGATGAGAAACAGTCTGAGCAGGCGACAGTGAGCCAGGACATAGCTCTGGGCGTCCAGACTCCCCAGAGAGCAAAGCCCAGGGCCGGAGAGCGTTGCCGCTGAGTTCTTCCAACCGTTTAAAGAATTAAAACCAATTCTTCGCAAACTCTTTCGTAAAACACTCACCAGCTCGCTTCGTGAGACTGGTGTTACCCTGATACCATCGCCGGACAAAGACACCACAGAGGAAACTACAGACCAGTTTCGCTTGCGGATATGGACACAAAATACTGGGGCTCCAATCCAGCAACCTACGAGCAAAATGATACCCCGTGACCCAGTGGGGGAAGTTGTTTTAACATCTGAAAATCCAGGTAATATGGTATTTCAATAGAATAGAAAATAAAAATCACACGATCGTCTCACTGGAGGCAGAAAAGACATTTAACGAATCCAGTACTGTTCTTGGGGAAACGTCTGTGACGAGCCCGCACTGACGTCACACCTGGCAAGGAGCTGGGAGCTTCCCCAGCTGTCAGGAAGAGGACGGGGGTGTCCCCTCTTGCCTCTGTGATTCAGCACGGCACTGGAGGTGGCAGCAGGGCCATCAGGCAGGAAGGAGAAGTGGAAGAATCCACTCTGGCGAGGAGCGTGCAACTGTCTCTGGGATGCCGGCTCTTGCACACACAACGTACGGAGCGATCTCTAAAAAGATGTTAAAACAAATAACCGACTTCAGTAAGGTTGCAGCACATAAGATCAATATAGAAAAATTAACTGCATTTCTTTACATATGCAATCAATAATACGAAACTGAAATTAAGGGAAAAATCCATCAAAAAGAATAAAATATTTAGGGATGAATTTAACAAAAGAAGTGCAAAGCGTGTACTCTGAAGACCACAGAACAGTGTTGAAATTAAGGAAGATCTAAAGAAACAGACTGTGGCCCGTGTTTATGGGCGGGAAGACTCGCTCAGAAGGTGGGGACCCCCCCAAGTCCGTGGTGTCGGGGAGCTCGGTCGGAACCAGCCACGGGAATCGCCAGGTGACTGTCACACTCACATGGAATTTCAAGGGACCCAGAACAGCCAAACTATCTTGGAAAAGAACAAAGCAGGGGGACCCCTTAGTTCTTAAGGTTTTTAGGGTCTTTAAAAATATCTGCTTTGTCCTGGGGCAGAGCATGGGTGGTCCCTTTAGAGCCTGCGTCAGCGCAGGGGCACGGTGAGGCCGTGTTCTGCGCAGGGAACTTTATTTCCCTCTGTTGCGAGAGACTCTCGCTGGCCCCTCTGCGGCGCGTAGGAGGCGATGAGCAGGGGTCTGGAAGGCTCGGCAGGAGCCTGGCACACGGATTGGTGTCTGAGGAGCTTTCTCCCGCCTGTGCTGACTCACCTGCACTTCCCCAGGTGGGGCCGACGGCAGGGCCAAGCCAGGAGGACATCAGGAGGAAACCTCTGTGTTCCCTGCAAACGTCACATCAGACTTTGAAACCTGCAGAAGAGTCGAAGGATCGTCAGCGAACGCCACCCACACCCTGCACGTCCACCCAGCCACACTTGCCATGTCGCTTCCGGGCCCTCCCTTTCTCTCCCACCCGTGACCACATCCACATACATGCACAGCCACGCACACGTGTGTCCACATACATACATACATATCCACCCACAAGAATATCCATCTCTGTGCATGTCCGTGCGCATACACATCTATGCACACACGCCCATGTGCGTACCTGTCCATGTACACGTGTGCACACGTCCACACACGTGCACAAGCATGCGCCCTTGCATATCCGCGTGCCGGGACATGCGCACTTTTTCCTGGTAAATCAGTTGCAGCGTCTCCACCCCCGGCCCGGAGGGTGCACTTACACGTGCATCTACCGAGAACAGGATGTTCCTGAGTTCACGGCGATTCTGTCCTCTCGTACGCGGGCTGCGTTGGAGTCTGTCCCAACCACGTCCTACGTTGCTGGGTTCACGTCTTTGCGGCAAGCCTGAGACCGCTCAAGGACTGCGCACCGCGTTGGTGGTCGCAGTGGTCTCTGTCCTCGAGCAGCCCCTCCCCCGCCCGCCTGTCCCAGCAGGGGCGCGTTTGGAGGTCAGGTAGGGCTGCCGGAGCGCCCCACAGCCTGTTTGTCCGCCTGCCGCCTCGCGTCCAGGTCCAGGCTTTTGCCGAGAGCCCTGGCAGGTGGCCTTGCGTCCCCCCAACGGCTTCCTGGGGGGCAGGGGTGGCGGGCATCACTGGGAAGGTGCCCTGCCCTGCGGCACTTTGAGCCCCTGACGCTCCAGCCTTCAGACCCCTCTGCCCAGCCGTGGCCTGTTGCTCTGCGCACCTTCCCGAAGGCGGCTGGGGGGACCGGGCCGTACAGACCCTTGAGACCCTTGGGGAGGGTCTCGGGACCCTCGGGCCCGCCGTGGGTGGCAGAGCAGCCTGCCCGCTGAGAGCCCGGCAGTGCTGCATTTATTTGGGAGCCAGCGAGTCCCCTCAGCTTGTGACGACCGGTGGGGAAACCTGGACCTGGGGGCTGGGAGACGGCTCTTCCCGCCCGCTCCCCACGCGCTTCACGCCGCGGGGACACCGGGGCCTGGGAGCCGCTGGGGACTCAGCCCTGGAGGCATCTCTGGGGAAGAGCAGAGACAGGCCTCGTCACGCATGCGGCCGTCCTGAGGATCTCGGACACGAGGTTCGATGTGGGTGGCCACGTTCCATCAGCTGCGCCTGGTAGCGGGGCCGGGCGGGCTCCTTGGGGTGGCAGAGTCCCCGGGAGGGGAGGTGCCAGGGGCCTCTGCCTGTGCGGCCACCTCCGGCCCCTGGGTCCCCAGGCAGCGCAGGTCCGTCCGCCGGCTGGGTGGTGGCTGGCGCGAGCGGCTGGGTGAGGAGCGGGTCAGGACTAGTCCAGGGGCCCTCCCAGCAGTGGGGCCTTCCAGGGGCTTCTCCAGAACCTTCCTTCTGCACCATGCGGTGTGAAAAGGCAGCCCCGGGGTGTGGAGCTGAGGGGAGCCTGAGAGGCTCAGTCACGAACTAGTTGCACCACAGAATGACAAAAGCCACGTTTCGTGGCTCCCACAGCTGTGCTGGGCGTGCGCAGGCTGCGGGCGCGTCCACGGGCAGGGCTGCGGGGCGGTGTGTGCCCTGGTGGTGTTCCCAGAGCTCAGGGATGCCGGCTGGCCCCGTCCCCGGACGGTCTCTGCTCCCCAGGGAGGGGCAGGAGACAGAGCCTGGCCGAGCTCCAGGCAGGGGCCACTTCCTCCTTTGTCCTGGGCACGGCCCCCTCTCTGCCCTGCGGTGAGCCAGTTTCCTCCATGCACACGTGGGTGTTTGTGCCTCTTTAAAAAATGAAAATAAAAGACCGCATTATTCAGGAATCCAACCAGACGGGCCAACAAGACAGAACAAACCCTGGCTCGGGCAGGGCGGGAGGCAGGGGCGCATCTCAGCACAGCAGGGAGAGTGGAACCTTCTGGAAGAGGAGATGGGGCTGCTGGGAGTGGGATGTGGCGCTTCTTGGCAGTCGTGTCCATGGTCAGGTGGTCTCTGAGCCTGAGCCTCGCTCCGTGGACGCCGCAGCTGCAGGAGGCCTGCACTGCACGCTCTGTGACGGGGCAGCGCCCTCGGGGCCCACGAAGGCCCGGGGTGGTCCTCTCGAAGGGCCCCGTGGCGGCCTCGGCGGCCCCGTCACCCCCGGAGGGGCCTGCAGGGTGCTTGCTCGGCCACAGACGGTGCCAGCGCAGGAGCACGAGTCATCGACGTGGGTGCGGGCATTCCTGGGCTTTTAGCCCTGGCACTCAGAACACGCTGCACGCAGCAGCCCACGCTGCGCCTCCAGGAGCCACCACTGCCACGGCACTGCCGTGCGTGAGTGCGTGTGCATGGCGTGTGCATGTGGATGAGCGGCTGTGGGGAAGTGTGCGTGTGTGCACGTGTGGGAGTGAGCATGTGTGTGCACGTGTGTGTGAGAGGAGGCTCACGTAGTGGCCACCTCTGCCGTGTGCTTCCCGGGGGACCTGAATCCCGGGGGCTGTGTGGCCTGGCAGAGCTTCTCCTTTGCAGCCGCGGTTGGTTCCGCGCACCTGGGTCTGCCCAGGAACCGTGGGCTGAGCGAGTCAGCGCGGGGCCAGCCCGCCGGCACGTGGCCCCGCGAGTGACCGTCTGGGTGTCCAGAGCCGTCCGGCCAGGGCCCGGAGTAGCCCCACCGGCGTCCACCTCAGACGGAGCCGAGTTCCCTCTCCCCACATGTGCCAGGGCAGTGGTCTTTGGAATTTCTGTTCTGAGATTTTCCAGAGACACGTTCAGGCAGAAAATCACATTAGCGGCAATGGATTTTCAAGCAAAAACACTATTCTCTGGGCATTTGTGAGACAATTATGAGCCTCGCTGGGACACAGATGTTTGCATATGGAACGGCCGCCCCGCCCTTCGAGAGGGGACGGGGTGTTCTGCTGTTTGGAACACGAGTTCTGATCCCAAACAGCCCAGCCTGCCCTTTGGACAGCGATCGATCCTGGCTCCTTGGTGTTCCGCACGGGGGTCAGGTGGGGACAGTTGCGGGGCTGTTTTGTCACAGCCCCGGGTGCCACGGCCCGCCACACAGCCCGGAGAAGCGGGCAAGGGCTCCGGCAGAGGGGATGGCGCTGCGGCGCGCTCCTGGGCTGTCGCGCAGACGTGGTGGCCAAGACTGTGGGTGTGAAACTGTGAACACGTGTGCTTGTGAGCGTCTGTGCAAGTGCTGAGTGAGCACGTGTGTGCGTGTGCGCGCTGCCTGGCTCCTGCTCTGGCTCTGCCTCGCAGGGGTCTGCGGCCGTGCACCGGCCCTCGCGTCTCCAGCTTCAGTTTCTTCCCCGCACGACGCACTGACACCCAAGATGCCGGTTCTCACAGGGCCTAAGGGGGCGCTCAGCGCCCAGCGCCGCACCTGGGAACTCGGCGGGCGCCCACACTTACATGTAGCCGGATTCTCGAGTCCGTGGAATGTTCTGGATGGGAGAGAACTTATTCCTGTCCAACCAGATGTTTTTGTCGATGGGGAAACGGAGGCTGAGGAGGACACCAGCGCTTCCCGGCTAGTGCGCTGGTGTTTGGCAGCGGTGTGGAGGGAGCCTCTTGCCCCGGTCCTGGCTTGACCGCCCCAGGTCCCCAGGCAGAGAGCCGGCAAGAGGGCCGCGGCCCAGGGCAGGCGGTGCTGGAGCTGGGAGGGCGGAGGGCAGGCCTGTGGACCGCTGTGAATGGCACCCGGGGCCTGGCAGCGGCTCCTCCTTCCCCGGGGCTCCTGCCTGCTGGCCTCACAGCTGCCCCGCCCCTCGCTCAGAGCCGAGCGCACCGCCTGGCAGTGGGGCCGGCATCACTCGCGCCTGGGCTTGGCAGTAACGGGTGCGCGGGGGCTGTTATTCCTTGGTTAAGCGTGTCCCTGTGCACAAGCCGGCGTCCCTAAGTGCTGCCCTGTGCGGGAAGGGGTCAGACAGGATGGAGACATTGCAGACTCTGGAGACACACAGATCCACGCCGTGAGGCTCGGGAGAAGTTGGCCGAGTCCAACCACAGTTCCCGATGCTGCTCGCCCGTCTCTGGAATCGCCCGGGAGCCCCCTCCTGAAGGCGGTTCTGGGGCCGATGTCTGTGCGCCTGCGGAGGCTGTAGGGAGGGGCGCTGGCCTGCCCTGTGTGCCTGGCCCCGCGGGGCCGGCGGGGGTGCTGGGGACGCCAGGAGCCCGTCCACTTGGCTTTGTCCCGTGGAGAGTTTTGATCAGTGACGCAAAACTTCACAGAAATGGCAAAGGCGTCAACCGTTAGGTTAGTTTTAGTTGGCCTCACGATTCTCAAATTTGTTATTTAAAACCCCAAACTGAGCAACCGTGCTGGTTTCCTTTCACAGGCCAGCTCGCGGTCCCGGGGACGGGCGGGCGGTTCTGGAAAGTGGGCGCTCCCTCTGGGGTCCTCTGACTGTGCGGGACGCGGCGGGAGGCGTTGTGGGAAGAGGGCGGTTCCGGGCCCTGGCGCATCCCCCCGCCCCGCGTGTGAGGCTGCAGGCTGAGCCTCCCTGCCCGGCCCGGGCCCTGGTCGCGCACCTGTGCCGCCACGCTGCTCGGAGGAGCCCAATCCTGGCAGAAGATCACGATGCGAGGCTCTTTCCTCTCTTTTAGTCAGGCTGAGTTTCCTTAACCAGGAGGACGGCTCGCTTCCCACCACCTGTGTGGGCGTCACTCAATTACTGATGATCACAAGGGCGGGGAGGGCAGAGGGGCCACCTCCCAGGAGCACCAGAGGCCCTCACACCTGGGGCTCATTGCTGCGGTCCCGGTTTTATATGGTTCACACAGGCTCACACGGGCTAACACACCACGGACTCACAAGGGCTCACATGGGCTCACACAAGCTCACACACCAGGGGATCACACGGCTCACACACCACAGGCTCACACACGTTCACACGGGCTCACACACCATGGGCTCACATGGGTTCGCATGGTTTCACATACCATGGGCTCACACGGGTTCACATGGGCTCACACAAGCTCACACACCAGGAGATCACACAGGTTCACACATCATGTGCTCACACGGCCTCACAAGGGCTCACATGGGTTCACACGGCTCACATGGACTCACATACCATGGGCTCACAAGGGCTCACACGGGTTCACACGGCTCACATGGACTCACACACCATGGGCTCACAAGGGCTCACACGGGTTCACATGGGCTCACATGGACTCACACACCATGGGCTCACACGGGCTTACGTGGGTTCATACGGGCTCACACGGGTTCACATGGGTTCACACGGGCGCACACACCACAGGCTCCCAAGGGCTCACATGGGGACCAGGACGCACTGACGGAAACTGGGGCAGAGCGGGGAGTCCCGCGGAGGGGAAAGGCTGTCGTGTGAGCAGCAGTCCCCCGGGACCAGCTGGAGGGCGGACGTGGTGGGGTCGGGGGACAGGCGGGGACCGCCCCTCGGGCGTCGAGCGCAGTCGCAACAGAAGAATTGCAGCTGCAGCCGGGAGCGTTTTCTAAGCTCCAGTTTTACCACAGAACAGTGGCGCGGGGCCAGGCTCTTCGGGTGTTCTCGGTTGGCGGGAGAGCAGGGGTGGGGCCGCTGCCTCAGTACCCCTGGGGCCTGGGGGGGTCCTGGCTGAAGACCCCCTCGCAGAAACTCAGCCGCCTGCCTCCTCCGGCTGCCGAGCGGAGCGAGTGGGGGTTCCTCCGAGCATTTTTGACAGAGTCCCCCATCCTCTCTCAGCTGTCCTGGGCGTGGGAAGGAAAGGGTTAGAGGTCCCAGGAGCTGGTCACCTGCCCCCTGCCTGGTGCCCTTCCCTGCTGCAGGGAAGGTGGGGTGGAGGGAGGAGCCGCCCAGGAGGCCGGGAGCCCTGGGCGTGGGTGGGAGGGCGGAGCCAGGCGGCCCCACCTCCAGAGCAGACACTGCTGCCGCCTGCCCGCCGCACACAGTCTGATGGCTCCCGACCCCAGCGGCCGCCTGGGCCTCCTGCTGCTCACCTGCTGCCTTGCGGCCGCCCGGGCCCAGCTGCTGGGCCTGGACTGGCTGTGGTCCAATAAGGTCACCAGCCCCGCGCCTACCCTGGCCTCTGAGCCCCAGGGCCGCCTTCCTGTGCTGCTCACCACTCATGCGGCCACCCAGGATGGCCCCACGGAGCGAGGGGCAGCCCCCGCCAGCCCTGAGCCACCCCCGGAGGTGCTGGAGGGTGGCCGGGCTGAGGCCCCTGACACCCCCGCCACGGCCACCGCCGCTGCCAGGAGCCACAACGCGAGGGAAGAGAACATCGCCGGAGTGGGAGCCAAGATCCTGAACGTGGCCCAGGGCATCCGGAGCTTCGTCCGGCTGTGGGATGATGCCACTCCCACCGAGAGCACTGCCGGGGTGCAGACAGCAGCCCCCGAGGCCCCCCCGGACCCCCCCACCCACCCTGGGCCCTCCAGCGCCCCCCGGGAGGACAGGACAGCACTCTGGCCGCGCAGTGGCACTCCGTGGGCTCCAGGCGCCCACACGAGCAGGGCTGCCGTGCTGCCCACACCCACCCTGGCCACCACCTCCTGGGGCAGGCCCCAGGCACCACTCCGGGAGCCCTCGGTGCCACCACGGTCCCCAGGTAGAGCGTCTCTCTCCTCCGTGCCGGGCGGGGCTCCTCCTCCGGGAAGCTGGCAGTCCCCTGGGCGGCCCCCAGATCCGGACGGCGAAGGACCCTCGCCCGTGGCAGCCGGTCCCAGCCAGTGGCACCCTGACGTCGGCAGGCACGCGCGGCTTCTGCACACCCCGGTGACGGGCTCCCTGGGCGCGCACGCTGCTCTCTTCTCTGACTCTCCGGGCACTCGGTCTAGAACAGCTGTCACAGCTTTAATTGGGGACGGCGGGGCTTGGGGCTCCCACGCTGCTGACTCTGTGGGGCCTGGTCTTGCTGATCACTCTGCTCCTCTCGGGGCCGGCCGCTGCCTGCCCCTGCCGCCCTCCGTGCCCGCCTGCGGCCGCCTGGGCATCCGGCACTCCTGGCTGCCCAACCACCTGCACCACCAGAGCGGCGAGGAGGTGCAGGCCGCCGCGCAGGAGTTGGGGGGGCCTCCTCCGGACGCGCTGCCACCCCTTCCTGGCCTGGTTCCTCTGCCTGCTGCTGGCCCCCCCATGCGGCCCGGCCCCGCCGCCCGCCCCTCCGCCCTGCCGCCAGTTCTGCGAGGCCCTGGAGGACGCGTGCTGGCGCCACCTGCGCAGGGGCCAGCTGCCCGTGGCCTGCGCCGCCCTCCCGGCCCAGGAGCACGGGTACTGCGTGTTCATTGGGCCGGCTGCAGGTAACGGGCCGGCCGCCGTCCCCCCACCCATCCCTTCCTGCCTCGCCAGGTAAGCTCGGCGGGGCTGTGAGCCTGGGGGGCCCGTCCCACCTGCAGCCCGGCAGGGGCCGCCTCTACATTCGGGGGCCCGGGTGCTCCCTGAGCATCTTAGCGCGTTTAGTCCTCACCGTGGAGGGGAAACCGAGGCATGGAGGAGCTGGGATTCCTACTGCACCCTGGCTGCCCGGTTCTCTCTCTGGTCACTAAGCCGTGCTGTCAACATTCTTCCCGTGGAGCCCCAGCTTGTGGGGGCCGAGGGGGGCTGCAGGGGTGGACGGGGCGGGGAAAGGCGCTCGCTCTGCTGGAGGTCGAGAGGTCTCAGGGCAGGGCCTGCGAGGCCTGCAGGGTGCCCAGGGCCTCCTGCGCCTGCTCACATGGGCCGGCCAGGGTGGGGGAGGGAGGGGGGACTCGTTTCTAACCCCCGCCAGGGCCAGAGCAGCCTAAGAAAGGACCGGGCGGCCCTGGACCCTGAGCTGCACCTGCTGCTCAGCACCCCTGGGCCGCTCCCGGCACCTGTGCAGCCCCAGGCTGGGTGGGGGTGTCCGTCCTCTCCACTGTCCTCCCCTGCCGCTGCGAGGGGTGGCCTTGACCCTCGGTCGCTGGGCTTTGGAGCTGGGCTGGCGGGTGGGCGGCTGCACGGAGCCCAAGTGGAGGTGCCGTGGTGAGAGTTTGGAGTTGGTGCCACCCGAGGGCTCCCTGAGGGTGCTTGGCCACCCCGGCGGGTTCCAGGGCCAGTTGCCTGTTCACCCAGCAGAGGCCCTGAGCCTCCGCAGACCCTGTGCCCGGCCTGGGTGCAGGAGGGGCCACAGGCAGGGCAGGGACAAGTGCCAGCGACAGGCAGTCCCCAGCCCCAAGAGGGCGGCGCCTGAGGAGCTGGAGCAGAGAGGAGGACTGCTTGGGGTGGTGCCATGGCTGAGGCCTGCAGGACCTGAGGTCGGGGGTGGCCGGAAGTTCAGGCAGAGGAGCAGTGAGCACAGGGGTGCCCTGGGACGGGCTGGTGCCTGCAGAGGTGGGGGCCACGCCCAGGGCCGTCAGCCCAGGGGCTCAGATCTCATCCCCAGGGCAGCTGCAGCAGTGAGTGGCCTAGGCCACCAAGCATGTGGGGCGGGGCAGCCTCCTCTGCCAGGAGCTGTGGGGGACGGGAGGGCTGCTGCTGGCAGCGGGGGGAGGGCCAGGCGCCCCATTGGCCCGGTGTGCCCAGCCCCTGGCTCTGAGCATGCACAGGCGCGGGGGCGCGCGGGTCTTGCTTCCCCGAGGTCCGGGCAGGGCTGCGTGGGGCGAGGAATTCCTGAGTGCAGCTGGCCTGAGAGAACTTCTCAGGGAACATCTGGGCGTGTTGGCAGAGTCCCGCCAGCTCTGAGGGAGGCTGCGTCCCGGCAGGGTCCTGGGGGACTCCATGGGGGCCGCACCCCCTCAGGGGGACTGGGGGGGGTCAGGCCTGGCCTGGCTGCGAAGGGCCCCCCGCCCCACCTCTCCCTGCCCCCAGCTGCTCCGCATGCCTGCTAGGTCCTGTGCTGGGTGGACACTCCCCTCCAGGGGCAGGAGGAAGGGAGGCCCTGGTGCGGTGTTAGGGGGTGGGGAGGTCCAGCTCCTCCCCCACCCAGGGGTCGCCCCCCAGGATGGCTGAGGGCCCTGGGCAGGGGGAGGGCACGGCTCTGCTCCCAGCACCAGGACGCCAGCCGCTGCTGGCCCTGGGCTGTCCTTGGGCGCGTCAAGAGGCCGTGGGGGTCAGGGAGGCTGCGCCTCTGTGGCCCTGTCCAGGGTCCCGGGCACCGTTTCAGGCCCTCTGAGCTGCCCCCCTCGCGGGCCTGCAGCCCTTCCTCCCCCTCTGCTTCCTCTGCCCCCCAGGAGAGCGCGAGCAGGGGCTGGCCTGGGCGTGGGGGCTCCGTGCAGCTCATGCTGGGTGAGGGGAAGTACTGGGAGGGAGAGGGTCCCTGCGGATCCCCCGCTGCACTGGAGCCAGTGGGCAGCCGGGACCCCATGGAAAGGGATCGAGGCCCCATACAAGGGGTTGGGGGTGCACTTGGGTTATTCTGCCCGCCCAGCGTCCCTGGGTGGGCCAGTGGGGGCTGTCCCTCCTGCAGCTGCCAAGAGCCAGGGAGCAGGCTCAGGCTGCTCTGGGGCCTACCACTGCCTCCAGGAAGCGCCCCAGGCTGTCCCAGTGGGGCTCAGGTCAGAGGAGCTATGGTGGCATCACCACAGGACCCTGAGGGGTGTCCTTGCAAACGCTTCCTGCCGGGTGGTGTTTCCCCAGGGTCCTGCAGACAGGCGTGCCTGGCCCGGTCAGTGAGGATGCTGCGGGCGTGGCCACCTGGCTCCAGCCTGCTGCGGATGTCTTGCCAGGGCCGGTGGGTGTCCCCTGGTAGTGCGGGCTGTCCCCTGGGGGCCGGGTGAGCCCGTGCACAGAGGGTGCTGGGGAGGCAGTTCCGCACACGTGGGCTCAGGGCAGGGCCGAGCCCCACAGCCCACCGTGATCCTCTGTCCCGGGAAGTGGGCTGCACGTGGCATCCCACCGGGCTTTGGAGTTCAGTGGGGGCCACGGCGGCCACAGGCTCTCTGGGGCCCGGGGGCTGCTGCCGGGGACTCCCACAGCGGCACCTCCCTTGTGTCCTTGCCGCGGTGCCAGCATCTTGCTCCTTAGTCAACGTAGGACTGTAGAAAATGCTCCTCTTCCTTAAGCGCCCCGGTTAACTTGAGGTTTCTGTTTAACCCTCATCTAAGAGCACGACCACCTGCATGGAAAACACTCACGCCTGTCTCTCACCTCTTGGCGACCTGCAAATATTTTCCGGATGACGCCGGCCGAGCTTCCCACAGCCGGCGTCTCCCTGATGCGCGGGAGTGATGGGCGTGTAACCCTGCCGGGCGCCGAGCTCAGACCGCGAGTGGGAGTCTGCGTTTGCCGGTCCTCGCGACTCCGCGGGAACCAGACGCGGACAGGAGAAGCTCCCCACGGCCACCTGCACTTCCTTTTTGTATATTTTAGTTTTTGTATAAGTTTAAAGCACACGACGGGATGATTTCCTGTGCGTACACATTGTGAAGCGATCACCACGGTGAAGCCAGGTAACAGCTGCCACTTACCTGGTCACCCCTTTTGCTGTGGTGAGGCCGCGGCTCTCCCTCGCGCGGCACCGGGTGTCCTGACGGCAGCCATCACCGTGCGCCGGCGCTCCGGGACTCACCCAGCGCGATGGAACCTTCGTTTCTCCTCCAGCCCCGCCCCCGGCCCTGTGAGTGGGTCGCATGGCTGTCTCTCCGAGCCCCGTCTCTCACTTTGCATAATCCTCCAGGTGCGTGCGTGGTGGCGCACACGGCAGGATTTCCTGTTTTTTGAGGCTGGATGGTATTCTGTTGTGTGCACACCATGTTTCCTTTATCCGTGCACCGTTACTGGACACGTAGGTCCACGGTGTGTCCCGGCCGCTGCGGGGAACGTGGCCGTGCAGACGCCCCTCTCACGCCCGGATCGTGGTTCCCGTGGCTGTACCCAGACGCGGGGCTGCCGGATCCTACGGCCGTTCTTTCCTTAACTTTCCGAGGAACGCCCCTACGGTTTCCACGCGGCTGCGCGCTTCACACTCCCACCCCGTGTGCAAGGGCTCCCTTCCCGCACCTTTGCCGACGCCTGCTGCCTGTCGTCTTCCTGACGACAGCCGCTCTGACACGCGTTGTTTTGCTTAATCTCTCCGGTGGCGAGTGACGCTGGACACGCACCCAGGTGCTGTGGCCATGCCCGTGTCTTCTTTGGAGAAACGTCCGTCCAGGTCCTTGGCCAGTTTGTGAATCAGGTTGTTTTTGAATTTTTTGCTATTGAATCGCATGAGTTCCTTGTACATTTTGGATGTTAGCCCGATCGGACACGTGGTTTGCAGAGGTGCCTCCCGGTGTCCCCCTGCCCCCGGCCTGCTCTGCTGTGCCGAGTCGGCTCCCTCCTGCGTCCCACAGCACTGGGCTGCCAGCGTCTGCGGGGTGCTCACTCCCACTCCGAGGGAGGCTGGTGGCAGGACGTGGCCCTCACCTGGGTGTGGCAAGGAGTGCGTCCACCCCCAGTCCCACCGAGGAGGAAGGACATGGCCGCCTCAGTGGCCCCCACACAGTGGCTGCTGGACTCACCACGTGGCCCCTGCGTGGCCCCTGCAGACCGTGTCACTGGACGGCGTCCTCGCCTCAGTGGGCGAGTGTCCATCCTTCTGCCACGGGGAAGTCGTTCTTTTGTTTCTGTTTTTTAATAGCGGTAAAATTCCCAAGTACACATAACGTAGGGTTTCCCAGTGTAACCATTTTTGAGTGAGCAGTTCACGGTCAGTACGCGCATTCACGCTGCCGTGCAACCATCACCACCATCCCTCTCCAAAACATTCCCGTCTTCCCGGACGGAAGCTCTGCCCGGTTCACCACCGACGCCCTCCCCTCGGCCCCAGGCCTGGCAGGTGCCCCTCCCGTCTCTGTAAATCTGACCACTCACGGCACCTCGTGTTAGCAGAACCAGACAGCATTGGTCCCCTGTGGCTGTCTCATTTCACTTAGCGTGACGTCCTCAGTCCATCCGTGCCGTAGTGTGGTCGTAATTTCACTCCTTTTTTGGCTGAATAATATTTTATTGTACGGACGGCCACGCTTTGCTCACGCATTCATGCGTCAACACACACGGGGCTGCCTCCCGGTGTCAGCTGTTGTGAACAGTGCCATTAGGGAGGTGGGTGCCGTGCCTCTTGGAGAGTGGTTTCCATCCTTTCGGGTACAGACCCAGAGCTGGAGTCGCCACATGATTTGCTAATTCTACTTTCAGTTTTTGGGGAGCTGCCACCCTGCTTCCCGCAGCAGCTGCACCATGGTGCTTTCCACCAGTGGTGCGCGGCGGTGGCGGCCGCCCGGCAGGCACAAGGTGGCGGCCATTGCAGTGTGGTCTGCGTGTCCCTCAAGACCTCAGGTGCTTATTGGCCGTTCCTGCGAGTTCTTCCGGGAAAACGTCTACTCAAACCAATCCTTTGCAAATTTTGGATCGAGGTTTTTTTGTTGCTGCCATTGAATTTTAGGAGTTCTCCTCCTATTCTGGACGTCGACCCCGTATCAGATATGTGAGTTGCAAACACTTTGTCCCATCTATGGGCTGCTCTACTGATCTTACCTTTTGATGTGAATGGTTTTGAGATTTTTCTGAAATCCAGTTTACCTGTTTTTTCTATTTCCTGTGCCTTTGGTGTCATAGCCGAGAAGTTACCGCCAAATTAAATGTGACGAAGCTTTGTGCCTTGTTTTCTTCTGACAGTTTTGTAGGTTTGGGTCTTACAGGTAGGTCTTTGATCCGTGTTGAGTTAAGTGTCGTGTATGGTGTGAGGTAAGGTCCGACTTCAAGCTCTCGCATGTGGACGTCCAGTTTCACCCGCACTGGTTGTTGAGAAGATAGCGGTCTTGGCATCGGGTCGGAAATCACTTAGCCGTATGTGTGGGGGTCACGTCTGGGCTCTTTATTCTACTCCGTTGATCTTATATCTGTGTTTATGCCAGTGCCACACTGTTTTGATTACCGTAGCTTTGCAGTACGTTTTAAAATCAAGAAGTGTGAGTCTTCCAGCTTCGCTCTTTCTCTTCAAGATTATTTTGGCTTTTTGGGGTCCCTTAAGATTCCATATGAATTTTATAGAATTTTTCTGGAGATTTTGTATTTCTGTAAAAAACATCATTGGGATTTTGATAGGAATAACACAGTATCTGCAGACTACTGTGAGTAATAGTGACATCTTAATAATAAGTCTTCTAATACATGAATATGAGGTGAATTTCAATTTATTTGTATCTTCTTTAATTTTTTCAGCAATGTTTTATAGTTTTCAAAGTTAATTCCTAAGCATTTTATTCTTCTTGACGCTATTGTAAGTGGAATTGTTTCTGTAATTTTATTTTCAGATTATTTGCTGTTTATAAAAATGCAATGATTTCTGAGTATTGACTTTATATCATGCTACTTTGATGAACTCTCTTATTAGTTCTAATAGGGATTGGTTTTTTTCTTTTGTGGAATCTTTAGGGTTCTCTACATAGAAGATCAGATCCTCTGCGAACAGAGATTATTTTACTTTTTCCTTTCCAATTCATATGCCTTTTATTTCTTTTTTGTGCCTACTTTCTCTGGTCAGGACTGCAGTTCAGAGTAGAAGTGGCGAAAGTAGGCTTCTTTGCTCTGTCCCTGAGGTTAGAGTACGATGTTGCCGTGGTGGGTTTTTCATATACGGCTTTATCGTGTGAAAGTAATTTTCTTCCATTCTCGGTTGAGTGTTTTTATCCTGAAGGGGTGTTGAATTTTGTCAAATGCCTTTTCTGCATCGATTGAGATGGTCGTGTAGTTTGTTCATTCTGTCGATGGGGTATATTACACTGATTTTTTAATGTTAAACTGTTTTTGTGTTGTAGGAATAGATCTCACTTGGTCACAGTGTATGAATCTTTTTAGTATGCTGCTAAATTCAGTTGGCTAGTATTTTGTTGAGAGTTTTTGCATCAGTGCTCATAAAAGATATTGATCTGTAGTTTTATTTTTATCTATTTAAGGTGATGTCTTCGTCTGGCTTTGGTGTCAGGATAATGCTGGCCTCAGTAAATAAGTTAGAAAATATTCCCTCCTCTTCGATTTTTGGGGAAAGTTTGAGAAGGATTGGCATTTGGTGGAATTCACCAGACATTGGGTGCAGAGCTTTTCTGTGTCTGGAGATTTTTTAAATGAATGATTCAATCTCCTTAGTAGTTGTAAGGTCTGTTCAGACTTTCTGTTCCTTCATGACTTGGTCTCGACAAGTTTTGTGTTTCTGGGTCCATTTCATCCAGTTTGTTAGGGTACAGTTGTTAAAGCATTATGGTCCTTTTCATTTTTGTAGGATCGGTGGTAATGTCCCCAGTTTCATTTCTGATTTTAGTAATTTGAGTTTTCTCCCCTTTTTTCTCAGGTAAAGGTCTGTCAATTCTCTTAATCTTTTTGACGGACTCACTTTTGGTTTCATTGATTCTCTCCATTGTTTTTCTGTTCTCTGTTTCATCGATCGCTGCTCTGACGTTCACCGTTTCTTTCCTTCTGCTGGCTGTGGGTTCAGTTTGTCCTTCCTGTTCGAGTTCCTTAGGCTGTGAAGGAACCGGGAGCTTTCTTGTTTTGTAATGTAAGTGTTTGTAGCTGTAAATTTCCTGCTTGGCATTGCTTTCATTGCAATCCCATAGATTTAATATGTTCTGTTTCATTTTTATTCACCCCTAAGTATTTTCTAATTTCCCTTGTGATTTCTTCTTTGATCCATTGGTTGTCTACAAACTTGTTGTTTAATTTACACAAATTTGTGAATTTTCTGGTTTTACCTTTGTTATTGTCTTCTAACTTCATCCCACTATGGTCAGAGAAGATACATTGTGTGACATCTGTCTTTTATAACCCACTGAGACTTAGTGTGGCCTCACATATGGTCTGTCTTGGAAAAGGCACGTGCTCTCGAATGTGTATGCTGCTGTTGTTCGGTAAAATGTTGTGTGTTGTCTGTTAGATCTAGCTAGTTTGTTGTGTTGTTAAAATTCTTTATTTCTTTACTTATTTGGTCTCTGTTTGTTTTACCCATTATTGATAGTGGGGTATTGAAGTGTTCAACCATTATTGTAGAACCATCTATTTCTCTTTTCAATTCTGTCAGTTTATGCTTAATGTATTTTGATGATATGGTATAAGGTGAATAGTGTTGAAAACTGTTTTGTCTTCTTCTTGTATTGAACCTTTTGTTAGTATATCATTTACTTCTTTGTCTCTTGTAAACTGTTTTGATTTAAAGTCTATTTTGTCTAATATTACTATAGCCACTGCTGTTTTCTCTTGGTTACTATTCTCATGGAGTATCTTTTTCTTTCCTTTCTCTTTCAAACTATTTGTGTCTTTGGATCTAAAGTGAGTATCTTGTGGACAGCATAAAATTGGATCATGTGTTTTTATCCATTCTGCTAATCTCTGTCTTTTGATGGAGACTTTAATCCATTTACATTTAAAGTAATTACTGATGAGGAATGACTTCTGTCATTTTGCTATTTGTTTTCTGTATGCTTTATAGATTTTTTTTTGCCCCTCATTTCTTGCATTATTGCTTTCTTTTGTTTTTAGTTGTTTTTGTAATAGTGAAATGTTTTAAGTTTCTTTCTCGTTTTCTTTTGTGTATATTCTATAGTTATTTTCTTTGTGGTTGCCATACGGATTACATTTAACATCCTAAAGTTATAGCACTTTAATTTGAATTTATATCAGCTTAACTTCAATAACATACAAAAATGCTATTCATTTACAGCTCTTTTCCCACTCCTTTTGGTTGTTTTGTCACTTAATTACATCTTTATATATTGTGTGCCCTAAAACAAAAAATAATAGCTCTTTTAAATGCATTAGTTTCTTAAATTATGTAAAAAATGTGGAGTTACAAATCAAAGTTACAAATACTAGCTTTTAGACTAATAATTATTTTTTGAAATGTATTAGTCTCTTAAATCATGTAGAAAACAAAAAGTGCAGTTATGAACTGTGTTACAATAATACTAGCCTTTATAATCGCCCATGTATTTGCCTCCATCAAGATCTTTGTTTCTTCCTGTGACTTCCTGTTACTGTCTGATGTCCTTTCATTTCACCTGCTGGACTACTTCGAGTGTTTCCTTCAGGGCAGGTATAGTGGTAAAGAACTCTCTTAGCTTCTGTTTATCTGGGAGGGCCTCACTTTTGAAGGACAGTTTTGCTGAATACAGACTCTTGGTTGGCAGTGTGTTGTTGTTGTTTTTTTGTTTGTTTGTTTTTTGTTTTTTTGTGTGTGTTTTTCTTTGCATATATTGGTCCCCTGCCTTCTGTCCTTCAAAGTTCCTGGTGAGAAATCTGCTGGTAATCTTAGTGGGGAGCCCTTGTATGTGATGAGTTGCTTTTCACTTGCTGCTTTCAAGATTCTCCGTTTTTCTTTGACTTTTGAAATTTTGATTATAATGTATCTTGGGGTGAGTTCATATTACTTGCAGTTAGTTCCTTGAGATTTTTGAATGTTTAATTCATATCTTCATCAAATTTGGGATGTTCTCAGCCATGATTTTTTCAGATATTCTCTCTGCACCCTTCTGTTTCTCTTCTTTTTTGGACTTGCACAAGGCGATGCTGGTCTGTTTGGTGGTGTCCCAGGTTCCCTTAGGCTCTTTTCACTTTATTTTTTCTTTGATAATTTCCAAAATTCGTTGATTCTTCCTTCTGCCTGTTCAAATGACTTTGAATTTCTCTAGTGAATTTTTTATTTCAATTATTGTACTTATCAGCTCTAGAATTTCTTTCTGGTTTCTACTCTTTATTGATATTTCCATTTTGTTCATACATCATTTTCTTGACTTTCTTAACATCTTCCTTTAGTTCTTTCAGCATCTTTAAGACAGTTGTTTTAAAGTATTTATCTAGTAAATTTTTCATCAGGTCTTTTTCAGGGACAGCTTCTATTGATTTATTTTTTTCCTTTGAATGTGCCATACTTTCCTGTCACTTTGTATGCTTTGTGATTTTTTGCTGGAAACTGGACATTCCAGTGCAATAATGTGGTAATTCTGGAGGTCAGATGCTCTCCCTTCACCAGTGTTTGCTGCTTTTGTTATTGTTCTTGTTTGTCTGTCTCTGTGCCAATGAGCAGCTTGAGGTGTAAACTTATGGACTTCTCGGTCTTTTCTGAGCCTGTCCCTTTCCCAGGGCATATGCAGTCACATTCTCATTTTCCTCATATACGCAGGTGTTTTTCAGTGTTCTACTCTTTAATGTTTGGCTTCCAAAGGAAGGATAAGAGAAAAACGAGGGAGGAAAAACAAAGGGTGTCAGCCCTTTAAACCCCCTTGCAGTCACTTCAGTTAGAGCCTGGAGTGGGGGGTGGTTACAGCAGTGGAGAGAGTAGAACGACAGTGGCCGCCCCCTCTGTCTGCGCCTCTGTGATGCAGAGCAGTCAGAGATCGGAGCACAGAGCCGACATTTGCAGGATGGAGTCCTTTTTGCCATGCTGTTCCCCGCAAGCTGTGTGGATGTCGCTCCAGGAAAATGTGAACAGCACCTGCCATGCGACGGGGGTAGAGGTTGGGTAGCTGCTACTGAAATTAACCACATTTCACTGTCCTTTACTGTACATCTCCTTCCCCTGGAGGTTGCAAGCCTTCAATAGATTCCAGAGTTCCAAAACAGTTAAATCAGACAGATTCTGCCAGTGCAATTTTTATTTAGTTGGGGAGACAAATTCCTGGTGCTTCCAATCTGCCATTTCCCAGAATCCTCAGAAAGTCCTTTCCAAATGCTTTCCTTTCAGTCAAGAAATCACACCTGAGGCATCAGTGCTATTATCATATTGTGTGCACATGTCTAGCCTGGGTGCCACTTCTGCTACGCCGAGTAGGGGGAGAAACTCCCTGTAGACACCTTCACTGCGTCCAGAGCTCAGAGCCCAGAGCTCTTAGAATTTCACTCAACCCTGATGGAAACCTCGAATTCTGGGATGAAGACACACATGTCTTGTGGGGCTGGGGTGACCGCATTTCCTGGTGTTCAGCCTGCTGGTGTGATATTGTGCTTGAGAGGAGAGGAATGCCCTGGACTTAGGGCAGAGAGGGATCCCACAGTCCCTCAGGGGAAGCCCCAAAGCTTCCCATTTTCCTCTCCTCAGGACAGAACTGGGGGGACAGACCTGCCAGACGGGCTCCAGTCCATCCTGAATGGCAGCCAGCAGCTCACCCTGGTGCTACAAGACCCCCTTACATAAGGAGGCCCTTGGCAAACGGGCAACCTGCCACCTTCTCCCAGCATGTGTGTCACCCCAAGAGTTTGTCACCAGCTTCTCAAGCTTCCCAACTTCACACACCAGGTGTCTCTCTGTGCCCTTTGTGGTTAGCCAGGTGGCTTTTATGTTTAATAGTCGTGTGTATATCTCTATCTCCATCTGCCTCTGTATCCAGCTACCAATCCACCCATCCATTCATCCACCCACCCGCCCATGCAACATTCCGTCCATGATTCAATCTCCCACCCACCCGTTCATCCACCCATCCAACTATTTATCCACCCCCCCATGCAACCTTCCATCCATGATCCAATCGCCCACCCACCCGTTCATCCACCATCCAACTATCTATCCACCCACCCATCCAACCGTCCATCCATGATCTAATCGCCCACTCACGTGTTCATCCACCCATCCAACCTTCCATCCATGATCCGAACACTCACCCACCTGTTCATCCACCATCCAACTATCTATCCACCCACCCATCCAACCGTCCATTCATGATCCAATCGCCCACTCATGTGTTCATCCACCCATCCAACTATCTATCCACCCACCCATGCAACCTTCCGTCCATGATCCAATCACCCACCCACCTGTTCATCCACCCATCCACCCATCCATTTACTTACCCACATACTCATTTATCATCCATCCACCCACCCATCCATCCATCTATTGGATCAGGCTTTACCGTGTGAGACTGAGATTGCTACGTATAATATGCAGTTGTTTCTGTCTTGGAATATGCATGGAGAGGCCCACACACCTGGGGGAACAGATGCTAAGCCTTGTACCCTCATGGAGTTTCGTGTGCCAGCAGTTCCCAGATAGGGTCTCATTTGGTGTCATTTCCTTCCCACCATCACTGGTCAGCCTCACAGCTCTGCCCACCCTGCCAGCTGATTTCTCTCTAAGTCCTTTTATCTGGTCTCCTAACAGGCCGGTTATTAGAGAGCATGGGCAATCACCTGCCACCTCCTCTGCTGGGGCTACTCAGTGCACCCAGAGAGTTGGACCCGTAGCAGGTGGGCAGCTCCTGCTGCGGATGCCGCCTTGTCCTCCCAAAGCATCATGCTCGGCTGCTCTGCAGAAGCCCGAGTGCTTTGCGCCTGGTGTCTCAGGGACCCCCACATGTCCTTGAAGTAAATACAACCCTCGGGAACCACCACTCCCTATGCTGCTCTTTCAACTGTAGACACATGGCCTCTGTCCCTAGTAGGGGACGTGCAGAGTGATCCTTCCTGCCCCCAAACCTGAAAATGCTGGCCCCAGGCAGACCCTGCTCACCCGCCCACTATCCCCTCTCAGAACCACTCCTTCCCTTCCCTTGTCCTGGGCTGCTTCTCTCCTGGGTCACCCCTTAAAAAAACCACTGATGTTTATCCCAGAACAAGCTCATGAATGTGCTGTCATCACGGCTCGCTGTGGCCGGGCATGTGTCTCCCCCATGTAGTCCCAGCACTGTGGGAGGATCACTTGAGACAGGAGTTTGAGACCAGTCTGGACAACATAGCGAGCCCCCATCTCTACAAAAAATTAAAAGATTCAAGCCGTACAGGAGAGGGCTGGACACAACTCCCGAGCCCTCTGACTGCAGCCATCAGAAGGTAGTTGGAGGGGGCAGGTTTCCTGTCCCTGCCGTGGATTTGCACTGATCTGCATGTAAGGGTATAGAGGCTTCCTGTCGCCACTGTAACAAATCACTGCAGGTTCAGTGACTTCGAACAACACAAATGTATCACCTTATGGTTCTGGAGGTCGGAAGCCCAAAATCAGTTTCACTGGGCTGAAATCAGGTGTTGTCAGGGCTGGGTACTTCTGGGGCCTGGAGAAGAATCCATTTTCTTGGCCTGTCCGGCTTCTAGAGGCTGCTGCACCCCTCGGCTCAAAGCCCCTCCACCCATCCTCAGAGCCAGTGATGTCAGGCCACATCCTCATGTGGCATCCTTCTGGCTCTGCCTCCGTCACCACAACTCCGTCCTCACCGGGAGAGGTTCTCCTCCTCTGAGGACTCGTGTGGTTGGGTTTGGATAGTCTCCCGTGTCAAGGTCCACAACCTCAGTTCCACCAGCAGCGTCCTTTTGCCATGTAAAGCAATATTTGTGATTCCAGATATCGCAACGGGACCTCTTTGGGGCCATTATTCTGCATACGGTCTGTGTGCGGGCGTGTGCACGGCTACACACCTGTGCGTGTCTGTGAATCTTACTGTGCACGAATGGGGTCACGCTCTATCTGAACGTGTCCTTTTCCTGACCACATCTCAGGAAGCTCCTGTCATGCCACAGAGAGGCCGTTGCTCTGCTCGTTGCTCATGGTCCTGGTGTTTTCTTCCGCCTCCTCCCACTGACGCACCTTTGGGTATTTCCAGCTTCTCCTTACGACAAGCTGTAGTAACCTCGCTCATCTTGGTCGTTGGTTCATCGTGCGTTCTTGTCTCTGTTTATGAGACACGGCCGAGCACCTGGGTATGGGCCTGACTTGGGCTGGGGCTGGGCCTGCGCTCAGGGAGCCCCTGCCTCCTTCTGCAAAGTCCCTGGGCGTCCTGGGCGCTGCCTCCTCCGGGTTGTCAGAAATGCCCACCGAGACTTCACCCGCAGCATCGAGTCTAGTCCATCCCCGCACAGGGCCCAGGTGGCCCGCCGTTGGCCTAGGTCAGGGTCGGGGTTAGCTTTCCATCAAGTCCTGCAGTCTTAGACGGTTGTCAAAATGCTCCTTCTCAGGATAGTTTTCTTTGTGATATTGGGGTTGGGGTCGGCGCCTACCCCTGATGTTTCACTTTGTGGTTGCTACCGTATAACGCAGTGACTACGGGGGACTGTCTGGAAACACTGGTGGGTTCCGGAAGTCTCTTCCTGTGTGTCTTCACTGAGGCTGTTATTGTCCATCTTAGCGGGAAAGTGGGCTGAGAGGGGTGGCTTGGGGTCTGTCATCACAACTGAGGACTTTCTCCCGTCTTTGCTGTGTGTCGGGCGCATCCATGGAACTCGATGGCCGGATCTCAGTGGCTTGTCAAAATGCCTGTCCCCTGCCCTACTGGTGGCTTCAGCTTAAATCCTGTTTTGGCTGACGCTGGTGCTGGTGCCGACTTGCCTTTTATGACCACTTGCCCGATGTTTCCATAGCCTTTCAACGTGACCGTAGCTAATTTTTGACCACAGAGGGCCGGTTTCTGTCGCTGCCCTGGTTCTGTTTACGTCCATGCGCTCGGTCTGGGCTGGTCCGTGTGTCCCGCAGGGCTCCCCAGCCTTGAGGGCTGACACACGGGAACTGCCACACCCTCTCGCCGCGTGGTTTTAATTGGTGCGACTTTCTGTGGCTTTTGACCTTCTCCCGTCTATTCTGGATTGATAGGAGTCTCAGTCTAATGAGGGCCCCGACGTGTGTCTCTTGAAATAGAGGTACCAGGGCCCCCAACAGGTTTCACAGAACCAGCCACGAAGTGTGGCTCTGCGCTAGCCTGGTGGCCCCTGCTGGAGCTGGGCCACACAGCACTGCCCGGCCGTGGGTCCGTGGTCTGGGGGTTGCAGTGCGGCTTTGGTGAGCTGCGCCCCCATCCCGGCCCACCAGGCGTGGGGGGTCCTGGTTCTGGGCTTTGCAGCCACGCCCTGGGTGACCACTGGGTACCGTGGGCGGGTCCAGTGCCAGGGACGCCACTGTGCATATAGCTTCTAAACAGGTCCAAGTGGCACAGAGGGGCAGGTTGTCCTGGTTCCCTCTGGCCTGTGGGAACTTTAGTTTAAGAGCCGTTTTCTCCTAAGGTTCCCACAGGTGTCGTTGTGACATGTAGTTGAGCATCAAGTCCCGGATCTCAGAGGCTCTTTTGCCCCTGGCGTGCTGGATGGGAAGTTGCCTGATGACTGGAAATCCACTGGGCAGGACCCGGTGCAGGAGCAGAGGTGGGAGCCCGACGCGGGAGGGGGGATGGGTGGTCAGCAGCCCTTGGCGGGGCCCTCAGGGTCACCAAGGCTCCAGACCATGTCCCTGGGCAGTCAGGCCAGGTAGGCGGGCTCTGGGGAGTAGCTGGGGCACCTGGGCACTGGGTAGGCCTCTGTGGGGCTCTGCCCATTTCTGCAGGGCTGACGGAGTGCGGGGCGCTCAGCGCGGGGTACTCGGTGCAGGGTGCTCAGTGCGCGATACTCAGTGTGGCACAGCAGAGGTGGTGCCTAGCTGGGGACCGTCTTCCCTGTGGTGGAGCTGCCCTGGGTCGGAGCCTGGGTGGGGAAGGAGGGAGGCTCGTCCCCAGGTGTTGAAGCAAAGCCGCCGGCCCTGGGTGGGCTGCGACTCCACCGCGACGGAGCTGTTTTCCAGCTGAGCCCTGCCCTTGCTCATTATTGGATTCTTCGAGTAACAGTGACGTGCCCAGTGAGCTGATTTGCCTGCCAAAACCATTTTAGGCTCTCAGTTGATGAAACAAATCATGTTAAAATGATGGTGAAAAGTGCTACAGTCCTTAAAAATGGTGAAATAATTCTTAAAATAATGATTATTTCAAAAGTTCTACTACCTACCGGGGTGGGGCCCACAGAGGCGGCACGGTCCGCCTGGGCCGTCGGGGCGGAGGCGGGAGGGAAGGCGTGAGCAGGTCGTGCTTTGCCGGGAGGTGGCTGGCTGCAAAAGGGACTTCATGGGCTCTGTGAGAATGACGGACCCAAGGGGTGAGGGGAGGCCGCACCGCGCGGTGGGAACCTCGTCAGCGGCTGTGAGAGGACACCTGGGAGGTCTCCCTGACCAGCCGCCGGGGCCTCGCACCTGCTGGGTGTCACTGGATGTGCAATTTGTCCTGCGTGGATTGAGAGGGGCCTCCCGTTCCAGAACCATCCGTGGCTGGCGTGTCTCCTGGAGGGGAAACGGTTTCACTAGGCAGGTCCGGCTCTGTGGTCTGGGCAGGTGGGTGGACAGGAGCCCCAGCTTGCCGAAGGGGCCGCCCGCCAGTTCCGGGAAGGCCCTTCTCTGTCTCCTGGAACACAGCGGGGGCCTTTGCTTTTTGGAGGGAGATCAGCCCCCGATGCCAGACAGTGGGCAAGCGCCCCAGGGGTGTGGAGGCTGTGACATCCTCCGCCCGTGGCGCCTGTGCTCAGAGAAAAGAGCCAGTGACCTCGGGGCCAGGCCTTCGGAGCCTCACTGACAACACCGTGGGAATTTCCCAGGGAAAGTGGGGGACATTGGGGAGCCGCTCGCACATCTCCAGGGGCCCTGGGGCCACCCTGTAGCACACTGTCTGGTGCCTTCCACCCAGGAAGGCGACAGCTGCCGCATCTTGCATCTTAATTAACTTGGGAACATTCTAGCTGCCAGGAGGAAGGGCGGCGGGGAGGTTTCTCACGGGTAACTCGGGACAGCTGGGTCGGCCTCCCGGGCGGTTGCTCCCTCCCAGGCTGGCGAGCGCCCACTTCTAGGAACACCTCCCTCGTGGGCACTTCTGAGACAAAGCGATCGTTGTCTTCGCAGCCTCTGTCCCGTGGACGGCGCCTCTGTTGGAGGGGGACGTGGCTGCTGACCTCCAAGAGCCCAGGGTCGGCCTGCCAGGCCCCCTGCGCGCTTGGCCCCTGGGGACAGGCGCAGAGCCAGGCCCCATTGTCCCACGGCAGCTGTTGTCCACTCTGTGCCGGGCGGCGCTGCCCACGGGGCCAGCAGTCGGGGCGCGGAGAGCAGTGAGGCCCCAGCACACGCAGGTCTGGGCGGCTCTGGTCTCTTCTCCGTTTCCATTTTTTGTTCTCAGTGAATTCTTTGAAAGCTACCACTTGCCCTGTGAAGTCGAGGCGCCGCGGTTCTTCCCTTCACTGCCCCGGGGAGCCCCCAGGCCGGCACACGCTCGCCCCGGCCTCTGTCCCCGCTTCCTCGGGACACCCACACGTCAGCAGCCCCTTCCCAGAAGAGCTCTCGGCAGGAGCCCACCGCCCTGTGCGCAGGGTCCCCGTGCGACCGTCACGATTTCTGTTGGAAGCAGACCCCGTCCAGGCTGCAGGGGTCCCGGGAGAAAGGCCTTGGGCGGGCCCCTTGGCCCAGACTGTGGCCCCATGTCTGTGCTCTGCCCGCACAGTGGGTGCGGGGACGTCACCAGGGAACGAGGTTCCTCCTTGAGTGGGTTCCTGCCCCCTCCCGAGTCTAGCAGTGAACGCAGTCCCTGACACGGGTGGGCCCTGCCCCCCGCACCTCGGCCCTGGGGAGTCGGCTCAGGCCCCCTGGAGGTGCCACAAACAGCAGGCCCGTGTCCTGCCACGGCGGCCACCAGTCTCCCGGGAAGGAAGGAAACGAGGGCGAGAGCTCCGGGTGTCCCCAGCCTTGGTCGTGCGTCAGAGAGGCTCCCAGTAGTGTGGTGTCACCTGAGAGCGCCTGGCCTGCGACCCCAGGACCCTTGAGGGCAGGGTGGGCTCAGTGAGGTGTGTGCGTGAAGGCTTGTGGGGGGTCACCCGCGGCTCTGGGGTTGTTGAAGGGGAACAGTGAAGCTGGCGGCCCCTCCAGTGGGGGGAGGGGCAGCGACAGCAGCCGGCGCCTGCGTTTCCACACCTGGGACACGGGCCGTGGCCGCGCCCCTGGCCCCTTGCGGGGGACCTTTGGGGAGATTCCTGAGGTGTCAACCTGGGAGCCACGGCGGCCGATGGCTGCCCGAGGAAGATGACGCTGAGCCGGCGGCCACCTGCCCCCGCCTGCTGCTCCCCAGGCGGGTCCCAGTGTCTTGGTGCCGCCTCTCCTTTCCGGGGTGCAGCGACGTCCGAGGTACAGGCGTGGCCTGTGCTGCTGCGTGGTCAGGGCGGGAGGGGGAGTGCATGTCCCCAGGCCTCGTGGCGGGCTCCTTGCTCTGACGGGGATGCTGGCTGGGCCCTGGGTCCTCGTCCCCACACGGGCTGTGCCCGTCTCTGGGGTGTCCCCGCTTTGGCGCATGAGCTCACGGAGGGGCGGAGAGTGGCCAGTGGCCACTGCAGATGGTTCTCTGCACAGGGCGTCCGTCGTCTGGGCTGGAGAGCCAGCCAGGTGGGGCGGGCATGGGGAGGGGTGCCCAGAGGGGCCTGGCAGATCGCCCTGCACGTGACGAGCCCTTCTGACTCAGTTTCCCCTTTGTGCCCTGCCTGGCTTGTCTCCCAGGCTGCCTCAGGGTTTCCGCCTGCCCTGCTGCCTTACCAGGTGTCCTTCTTCCCTTCGCAGAGAGCGCCGGCGAGGAGGTGGGGCTGCTGCAGCTCCTCGGGGAGCCCCCGCCCCAGCACGTCACCCAGATCGACGACCCCGAGGTCGGGCCGGCCTACGCATTCGGGCCAGGTGCCAACAGCGGCCAGGTGGCCCGCTACCACGTCCCCAGCCCCTTCTTCCGAGACTTCTCACTGCTGTTCCACGTCCGGCCGGCCACAGAGGACGCGGGGGTGCTGTTCGCCGTCACGGATGCGGCGCAGGCCGTGGTCTTGCTGGGCGTGAAGCTGTCAGAGGTGCGGGACGGGCACCAGCACGTCGCGCTGCTCTACACGGAGCCGGGCGCGGGCCAGACCCACACGGCCGCCAGCTTTCGCCTGCCCGCCCTGGCCGGCCAGTGGACCCGCTTTGCGCTCAGCGTGGACGGCGGCTCGGTGGCGCTCTACGTGGACTGTGAGGAGTTCCAGAGGGTGCCGCTCACACGATCCTCGCGGGGCCTGGAGCTGGAGCCGGGCGCCGGCCTCTTTGTGGCCCAGGCCGGAGGGGCGGACACCGACAAGTTCCAGGTAACCCCGGTGCTGGACCAGCCTGGGGTGGGGTGGGGTGGCCCCCGTGACAAGGGGCAGCAAGCCCCCTCCTGGTCCTGCTCACCGCCCCTCTGTGGTCAGCCCGGCCGCTGGGTCCTGGGTCTGCCTGGCTGGGGTGCATTCAGTCCCAGCTCTCCGGCCCCGGCCCCCCGGGAGGGTCATCCGGGGCTTCAGGTGGTTTCTCCGAGGCCCCAGGGCCCACCCAGGAGCACCCCTTGGGACCACTTTGTACTTGAACCCCCTCATCCAGGGCCCCTCCCGTGTGTGTGCTCTGCCCCCCGGTGAACTGGGGGTCCGGGCCTCTGGCTGGCCCTTCGAGGGAGTGGGGGCCGAGTCCGGGCCCAGCTACGTGCAGAATGAAATTATTAACAGTTTGAAGCCAGCGACAGGGCGTGAGTCTAGCGAGGCCCTGGGGGGGGCGGGGTTCACCAGGGCCCAGAGCAGTCACTGGGCTGGTCGCTGTCCTTAACAAATGGGACAGCGGCCCGAGGCCTGTGTGCACAAGGGTGGGATCCCTCCAGGGGTGCGCTGTGACCCCGCCGCGTCCCCGTGGGGGGCCTTCGTCTCACAGGGTCTGGGGCGGGAGGGCTCGGAGCCCAGCTGGGGTCTTTCTCCAGGGCCCAGAGTCCCCGCCCTTCCTGGAATCCCAGCCCCTCCGCTGGCGCTGACTCACGAGCCCCCGAATTCTGACCTTCAGGCCGCTCTGCAGCTGGGACGCCCCTGCCCCCAGCCAGACAGCGGCCCTGTGTGTGCCGAGGGGTCGAGGCCGCGGGGACAGAAAGTTAATTATTCCTCAGACAAGGGCCACTTGTTTGAAGTTGTCTCAGGGTTCTGAAAGCTGACCTTTCACCTTTGGCAGGAACTTTTAACCCTCAGGGCTCAAGAGCCACCGGGACCATGGCACCAAACTGGGCCGCTTTGTGCTTTCCTTTTGGTTAAAAGGTTAACGGGACGGAGGTCGGGGAGTCGCCCCAGCCAGGGAGAGCGTCCGTGGTGCGCCTGCGGACGGCCTCGCTGGGGTAGAGCAGCCCGTGGGCGCTGAGTGACTCCAACGCGCGGCAGGAAGTCGCCCGTGTGCCGGTGGGTCGCGGTTTGGGGCACAGCTGCGCCCGACGGCCAGTGGGGGAAAAGGTCACGGCCCCGCAGCCGGGCGGCCTCTCCCCGGAGTGTGTGCTGCCGTCGGTGTGAGCCGCGGTCGTCCGAGGGACGTGTGGGCGGAGTCTGCGGCGGGCCGTTAGCAGGACAGACTTACTTTGTCACCTGTTCCTATTTGTGTTTCTGTCGCAGCCGACCCATCCCGCACTTCACCTGTTTTCGATGGTTCGAGGATTTCTCGCCAATTTGTACAAACTCTGTGTAGGAGAGAGGTGGAGCCTCCGTTTCGTGGGCCGTGATTTCATTTCCCAGTTTGTTGTTCGCCTGGGAGTTTAACAGGGTCACGTGGTTAGACCTGGCCCAGAGGAGACTCCGTGGTCTCTGTCCTGGTCTGGCTGGAACGGGGCCAGCGCCCGGCCTCGGGGCTCCCAGTACGTCTCGGGGCAGCACTCTCCGCGTCTGCTCTCCCTCGGTCCTCAGCCGTCCCCGCCCCTGTCCTGCGGTGTGGCCAGACAACCTGGGGGCCGCCCACACTCCCCGGGGCCAGGCCACGTCTGAAAGCTCACCCTGGGCATCACCAGGCCCGGGAGTCCCACCTGTCTGCACCCCAGAACCTTCTGGAACTTGTGGCCATCCTGCAGCAGATTGGGAAGCAGGGCAGACTGGGAACTGCGGCCATGGTGTGGAGGGGACCCGGGGTGGGCGAGGGAGGGGTGCAAGCCCCGGGCAGAGCCGTGGAGAAGACACCACCTCGGTGCTCCGCCCACGGGGCGAGGCCTCGGCACCATCCCTGCCTTCGGTTTCTCCCACCGTCCACGATCACCCCAGTGACAGGGAAGCGCGTCCAGGCCTCCCTCAGCGCCGGCTTGTGAGGGGCAGCAGGTTCGATGACGCCGAGTGCGGCCCCGGCCCTGCTGCCGTGAAATCAGCCCCCCACGCACATTTGCAAAGGGCAGCCTCGCCGGCAGGCTGGGGCATTGGGCTGGCTGGAAACCCCTGGGAAACGACAGCCACAGTGTCTGCGGGACGGCGGGGTCTGCGAGGCCCGGCCTCCCTCTCCCCTACCTGTGCCAGCGGTCGCCTGCTTCCCCACTCACCTGCCAGCAGCAGGTATAGCTGTGTGAATGCACACGCGTGCACACGCACACACGTACACAAACATACGTGCACACGACTACACACATGCGCATGTACGCACGTGCACACATGCACACAGGCCTCACCGTTGGTATTGAGGGGCAGGGTTTAGAGCTAGAACATGGAGTTGGGCAGAGCTGGTCCCGGGAGGCTCTGAACCTCCTGGGAGACCATCAGGGAGGGCTTCCTGGAGGAGGCAGCCTGAGCTGAGCCTGGAGAGATAAGTGAAGTCCTCAGGCAAGGGCCCAGCGGGGGCCGCAGGGTGTTACTTTCCATGCACTCTGTGAACCCTGGGTCCCGCTGATCAAGGCGTCGGAAGGTCTCATGGGACTTGCAGAATGGCCCAGACTGGACAGCACAGCACTGCCCTCTGGACACGCCCAGCCACATGCTAGAGTGGCTCTGACATTTTAAATGGTGACAAAAACATCAAAAAAAGAATATTTTTGTGATGCATGAAAATCACACGAGTTCAGATTTCAGGGTTCAAAGATAAAATTCTGTTGGAAAGCCGCAGCCGCTCATCGACTCACCGCTGACGCTGATGTCCCAGGACAATGGCAGAGCGGTTTCAGCAGATACTGTGAGTCCCCAAAGCCAGAGACGGTTCCCACCTGGCCCTTTACGGGAAAGGTTTGCCGCCCTCCGACCTAGAGCCGTTACCATGAGAGCTGTTAAAATGCGCATCTTAGAACTGATGAGATACGGTGTCCATCTGGGAAAAAATACACTGAAATAAATCCCAGTAGACTAATATGTTAAAGGAAAAACAAAGAAAATACTAGAAAAACTGTACGGACACTCCCGCCATCTCCCGGTAGGAAAGCCTTTCACAAAGCGTCATCAGAGGCAGAAGCCGCTAGGCACAGGTGGAGACGGGGGCGTCCAGGGTGGCGGCGGGCAGGGCCGCGGACGGAGCGGCGGGCGAGCGAGCGAGTGAAGGTGATGCTGGGCGGGGCGGAGATCCCTGCGCCGGAGACACAGGACCTTACTCCAGGGGCCATGGCGCTTTCCCTTTGCCCTCGGCTTCTGGCGTTGTTCACTCTCAGAAGGCGAATTTGCAGAGAAAGCAAAACCTTGGCTCGGCCTCTGCTGGCTGGAGGCGGAGAACAGCCTGGCACTTGCGCGGCCGTCACCCGTGAGCCACGCTGCCCGAGGTCCAGCCTCTCTCCCGGGACCGTGTCTCTGACAACCAGCGGCGCTGGGCGCGTCCCTAGACAGCCTCAGGGGAGCCCAATCACGCTCCCCCGCCGGCCAGCCTTGGTGTGGGAGAGGCGGTCGGCCAGCCGCTGACTCCCGCACTGACCGCGCCGGGACGCCCTCTGGGCCTCGCCCGCGGCTCTTCCCAATGTGGGACGGGCTTTGGCCCCTGAGAACCTTCGCACCCCAGGACGCCCTCGCCCTCGGTGCCCGCTGGACTCTGGAGCTCAGGCAGCTCCACGCTGGGGCCCCTGACCGGCTCTCCCTGTGCCCACGTCACCTGCCTTGCAACCCCGGGTGACCTCTCTGTCCCTCTGCCTGCAGGGGATGATCGCGGAGCTGAGGGTGCGCGGGGACCCCCAGGTGAGCGCCCGGCACTGCCCGGACGAGGAGGACGATGACTCGGACGGGGTGAGTGAGGTGGGCTCGGCAGGGTCTCCCTGCCCCACACGATGGGACAGGAGAGTCCTAAACAAGCACCGTGGGCTCCAGGAACCTGGCGTCGCGTTTTCATGTACGTTTGTGACGCCAGAACTTTCCATTTACCAACAATGCAGAATATAGAATAAATGTCAGAGACCAGCCTGCAGTAGCCCGCTGCTCAGCAGGATCACGACAGCAACATACGTGTGTGCGTCTGCCTCCGTGTGATGTGTCTGTGGTGTGTGTCTGTGTGTGACATGTATGTGTGGGATGTGTGTCTGCGTGTGATGTATATGTGTGGTGCGTGTCTGTGTGTGTCTGTGGTATGCACAGGGTGTGCATGGTGTGTGTGCGTGTGTGGTGTGTCTCTGTGTCTGTAGTATGCACGGTGTGCGCATGGTGTGTGTGCGTGTGCATGTGTGGTGTGTGCCTGAGTGTGGTGTCCACGTGCACAATCACGTGGCACGTAAGAAAGAAGATCCAGCAGCTCCCAGAAGGCCTGAGGAACATGAGGAAAAATCCCATTGCCGGGGTGACTCAGGGTCAGGAGACGCCACGAGTGGGCGTGCCCTTTCCACGCCGCAGCCGTCACGGCAGCCGCAGCCGGGACCCCCCCCCCCCGTGGCGGGCTGTGGCAGTCCCTGCAGACCCATTTCGCCCGATGAATCTCTTGCTTGAGAAATCTAGGAGGTGGCCGAGTTTTCCCCTCGTGGCTGTGGCAGCGCCTGCTCCCTGCTCTGCCTCCAGGGCGCACGGGCCGTGGGCTGCGGGGACGCGGGGTGAGCGGCGTGCAGCACACGCAGCCCTCCTGCCTGTCTGAGCCCTGAGGTCATTAGTGGAAAAGCCAGAGGACGCTTTTCCTCCAGGGTGTGTTAGGCTGAAAACACTGAGTCAGAGAGAAGGGCCACCCCGGGGCCGGCCAGACACGCAGCGTGAGGACAGCGGGGACGTCCATCCAGCCGTGGTGGCCGGGGCGGGGTCGCCAGGACAGCCAGGCCCCCCGCGGCGGCGTGCTGCTGCTCAGAGGCCGTTGGCTGCAGCCTGGCCTGGCAGGGTCTGCACGGGGACAGGCGTGCAGTGAGCGTGTCCCAGGGCTGGTGAGGAGCGTGTTCTCCACGGTTCCGTGACCACCACGTGGGTCTCTGAAGGGTCGGTCCAATTGATCTGGTGGACGTGGCGTGTTGGTGGCCAGGCTGGTGGCTGGCAGGGAGGCCGACGCGCCCTCCCTGTGGCCCCTCGGTGTCCCCCCGCTTCTCCCTCCACGAGCGCTGGAAGGGCCGCGCCAGCCGGGCGAGGTCAGAGTCGCCTCCTCTCCGGGCCCTGCGGGGCCAGGGCTGTGCTCACCATCCTCCTCCTCATTCCCTTGACCCGCAGGCATCCGGGGACTTCGGCAGTGGCCTCGCGGAGAACCGGGAGCTGCCCAGGGAGGACACAGTGAGTAGCTGCGAAGGCCAAGCCGCCCTCCTGGGTCCCGCAACAGATCCCTCGTGGGGGTGTGCACACATGTGCACATGCATGTGCGATTTCCAAGGGCTCCCACTGTGTCCTGAAGGCGCGTTCCCAGCAGGAAACGGGGACGCTGGGAGGAGCAGGCGGCTGCGAGCCCGAGGGCCGGCCGTGTCCCTGTGGCTCTCTGGCCAGAGGACGTTCTCTGAAGTGACCTTGGCATCCACCTGCCCGGCCCCCGCGTGTAGGGGACGCGCGGTTTGCAAACCTGACACAGGAAGGGCTGTGCAGGACGCACAGCGAGCCCGGGGCTTGGAGGCCACACTCGTGGCTTTTCTCTGGCCCCTGAGGAGCACACAGGAGGGGCCGAGGGAGGGGAGTCCCGGCCAGCGAGGGGGACGCGGCTCTTCTCAGACGGGGCAAACCGCGTGGGCCTGCGGCCGGCATGGGCGGGAGGGGTCCTGTCCTCGCAGGGGCCTCGTCCCAGAGAATGGAGCTGCCCTGGGTGGACGCGGCCCCGACCCGGGAGCTGGGACGTGCCGGGCCCACAGGCCGGGCTGGGGCCACAGCCACCACCCCCACGGGCCACGCGGAGGAGCCCGCAGCACGCAGCTCCGCAGAGAGTCCTGGAGCTTCTTCCCGTTTAAATGACGTTTTCTCTCGTCTTTCTTAAAATCTACAAATGTTTTATTTTGTAAACCAAATAAGCCTAGCCTGTGGACGAGCAGCGCGAGCGTCCTCAGGACACCTGCGTTTGCCGGGTGACAGCTGTTCCCCTCCCTCCTCTCGCCAGGGCGTGGCCCCCAAACCCAGCCTCCCCCGGCCTCCCCCGGTCACGTCCCCGCCCTTGGCTGGAGGTGGCAGCAGGGAAGGTTCCAGAACGGAAGAAACTGATGACACCACAGCAGCTCCACTAGGAGGTAAACCTCTTCTGGGTGTGTATGGTGTGTGTGCATGTGGTGCATGCATGTTGCATGTGTGCTATGTGTGGTGTGTGTGCATGTGCAGCATGTATGTTGCGTGTGCTATGTGTGGCGTGTGATGCATGTAGTGCATGTATGTGTGTGTGATGCGTGCTGTGCATGCATGTTGTGTGTGTGCTATGTGTGGTGTGTGGTGCGTGCGGAGCATGTATGTTGTGTGTGTGGTGTGTGTGATGCGTGTGGTGCATGCATGTTGCGTGTGTGCTATGTGTGGTGTGTGATGCGTGTGGAGCCTGTATGTTGCGTGTGTGCTGTGTGGCGTGTGTGATGTGTGTGGTGAATGCATGTTGCGTGTGTGTTATGTGTGGTGTGTGATGCGTGTGGTGCATGCATGTTGCGTGTATGCTATGTGTGGTGTGTGGTGTGTGTGGTGCATGTATATTGTGTGTGCTACATGTGGCGTGTGTGATGTGTGTGGTGCGCGTATGTTGCATGTGTGCTGTGTGGCGTGTGTGATGCGTGTAGTGCATGTATGTTGTGTGTGCTATGTGTGCGGTGCATGCATGTTGTGTGTGTGCTATGTGTGGTGTGTGATGCGTGTGGTGCATGCATGTTGCATGTGTGCTATGTGTGGTGTGTGGTGCATGCATGTTGCATGTGTGCTATGTGTGGTGTGTGATGCGTGTAGGGCATGTATGTTGCATGTGTGATGTGTGATGCGTGTGGTGCATGTATGTTGTGTGTGTATGTGCTGTGTGGTGCATGCATGTTGCATGTGCTGTGTGGTGTGATGTATGTTGTGTGTGTGCTATGTGTGGCGTGTGTGATGTGTGTGGTGCATGTATGTTGCGTGTGTGCTGTGTGGTGTGTGTGATGCGTGTGAATCATGTATGTTGTGTGTGCTATGTGTAGCATGTGATGCGTGTGGTGCATGTTTGTTGCGTGTGTGCTATGTGTGGTGTGTGATGTGTGTGGAGCATGTATGTTGCGTGTGTGCTCTGTGAAGCATGTGATGCGTGTTGAGCATGAATGGTGTCTGTGTGATGTGTGATGTGTGATGAGGCTAGGGCATGAATGTTGCCTGTGTGCTGTGTGGAATGGGATGCATGTGGTTCATGCATGTTGCGTGTGTGCTGTGTGTGATGCGTGTGGAGC
>CAUYSK010121268.1:0-14150 GCA_963575035.1 Avahi laniger | reverse complement strand
CATCATTTGGGTGGTGCACATTGCACTCTTTGTGCATGCATATACCCCTCCTCTCCTCCCTCCTCCCCCCTCCCTCCTCCCCCCGCCCAACGTCCAATAGATGTTATTCTTATATGTGCACTTATGTGTTGATCAGTTAATGCCAATTGATGATGAGTACATGTGGTGCTTGTCTTTCCATTCTTGGGATACCTCACTTAGTAGAATGCATTCATTTTACATAAATTTTAACTTAAAAAAACTGAAACCAACATGAGTTCACCTCAGACTTGGCACAAAATAGGCGCTCAATTCACATTGCATTAAATGATGGATGGAAGAATACATACGCAAATCCATAAATGCAATTCGCCACATAATTAAAAGCAAGAATAAAGGGAATGAATTTTTAATAGCAAACAATATACACTTGTTGGGGTATTTTACATGCAGACTTCCACTGAAGCAAACTATACATGCTGAGCTAAGTAAGTCCCTAAAAAACTTAGCTTTGTCTCAATTAATTTGCCATAGTACTGGCCTAATCATACATCAGATCCTCTTATGTGTGATGTTTTTTTCCTCTTGAAGAGCGATTATATGATCAATATTATTGAAAACAGCCTCCTTTGTTGCTTATTTCAGTTCTAGAGTTGTCAGATAAAATACAAGGAACCTAGTTAAATTTGGATGTCAGATAAACAATAAATACTTTTTTAGTGTGTCTCATGCAATACTCAGGATACTATTTAATGCTTGGAACTTAACTTTTACCAAAAAATTACTCATTGTTAATCTGAAATTCCAATTTAACAAGGTGTCTTGTATTTTTATTTGCTAAATCTGGTAATCCGTATGCAGGCCATTCCCGTAAACATCATTGAGACTAACAGAACCGTGAAACACTTGCTGGCTCTGTATTCTGCTGAAGCAAAGTGAGTGGGTGGAGTATTGTGACTGGTTCCGCTCTTCTCATGCACTGTAAACAGGTTTCGAATGCATTCATTTTTCACAATGCTAATGTAAAGCTAAAGATTTTTAGAAAAAAACAATAGATTTCGTAGCGTCTGTCTTTTGCTGTCAAATCATCTCACTGTGTATTAAAAATGGCAAATGGATGACTTCTCAAATTTCTTAGGGACACATAAACCATATTTTTAATCTCAAGATCAGACTGAGAAAAAAGGAAAAAATGCATCAACTCCATTTGTGAGAAAGAAGAGAGATGAGTGTGGAACTCAATTAAATAAACTTGTCATAGGATTAATTCAATATACTCAGTAAATAGTGCTATTTTTCAAAGCTTCAGAACGTTCTTGAATGTAACTAACTGAAACACAACTCGCTGATGAGCAGTTGTTCTGGCCCACTGCATAAGCTATTTTCGAAAGAAAGTGTACAGCCAGAAAATGATTATTTACATACTATCAGTAGAGTTTTATCTCACTTAACAGTGGTGAACAGAGTCATTTTTACCTCCCAAACTGCAAGCATTTCTAACGCATCTCTGAAGTTTTTATGCACTTTAAGCCTCCCTTGCTATAGAAGTATAACAAGGGAGGTATTTTTCTATTTCGAATTTTATTTTCCTAGCACGTACTATTCTAAATTCAGTGCCTCTACTCCTTGAATATAACGCAAATGCTTGAAACAATACTCTATGTTTATTATGCATACTTTTTACTATATGGTGGCTCATTATTATGATTTTGGCTACGCCCACAGTGGGCTGTGCTTTTCATTTTTCCATAAGAGAAGATAGAAGGGAAAAGAAAACATAAAAGCTTTAATTTATCCCCATTGCCTCCCATGTTTGTTCCATCCTTATTATGGATATGGCACCAAATAATCACTTTCTAGAATGTTTTCATTTAGCAGAGAATTGTGCTGGGGACACCCTGACATATTCCAGGGTGCATTTTGAATCTCTGTTGCCTCCTCCCTTCAGCACGCTATGCAGATGTGCTGTTGGTGGCATTGCGTGAATAATTTTCAAGTCTACATTTGATCCTAAACTGTGAAAAAAGAGGCATAGTTTTAATAGCTTCGATTTTAATTTGCAATAATGAAGTTAAAATTTCATCTATGTATTTAGGTATATTTTGTCCAAGCATATAATCAGTTAGAAGTGTTGACTAAAATGCACACTAAAGTGTTTTAAAAATTCATACTTATCAAATAAATGCCAAATCCTACCTTCAATGCCTGGGGCACCCTTCCTGAATGCACACCATCTTCATGCTCCTAGGAATAAACTCAATGACATGTGCAATATTATAAATCTCATGGTATACAATATTAACATTGATCATGTATATGTATATTTTTTTACTTAATAAATATGTACTAAGTACAATAAGCGCTCCGTATCCATGGGTTCCCATTTGCAGATTCTACCAACCATGGGTCAAAAATATTCTCAGAAAGAAAAAGGATGGTTTGTCTACAGTGAACATGTACAGACTTCTTTTTCTTGTTATTCTTTTCTAAACAATACAGTGTAACCACTATTTACATAGTATTTACATTGTATTAGGTATTGTAAGTAATCTACAGATGATTTAAAGTATATGGAAAGATGTATAGGTTATATGCAAATACTATGCCGTTTTATATAAGGGATATGAGCACCCACAGATTTTGGTATCTGCAGGGGTCCTGGAACCAATTCCCTGTGGATTCCAAGGGAGAACTACACATACTATGTTCCAGGTTCATTTGCAAATGTTAAAGAGTCAGCAGTGAACAAAGACACAAATTTCTTTACTGAAACTTAAGGCCTAGCAGACATGTATGTGAACTCTGCTAGACTGTCAACCCTTTGGAAGCTAATTCTTTTCCTCTTTATCACCAAGAATAGGGCCTAAAACAAAGGAAAGCTCTATGTACATTTCTTGAATTAATCTTAATATCAAGAAAAAATATAATACAAGTATAAACCTCTACCTATTTTTCCCTTCTTTCCATATTTATCTTCTTGTTTTACTATTTAAATATAGGTATTAAAGATTTTGACAAGTAATTTATTCTTTCTGGGTCTCATGCACCTTATCTATTAAAAGTTGATCACTAAAGTGCCTTCTGTCAAACATTTTGAAATGCTATTGTTTTATTCCTGATGACCCATCTCATTCTTGAATTGATATGTATTATATCAATTATATATATATATATAAGTATTTTCATTCTATAGGGCTATTAGACAACAAAATATGCATGTGTCCAAGTGAAACAAATACGGGCAAGATATCAGAACTGCTTAATACCTCACACATTTAACACTTAAAGTATTTCTTTAATGCAAGACTTAAAAGCTTGCCTTTCACCTAATGGGGTAACAGCAGAGCTCGCTCAGTAGTAATCACCATTTCTGGAAAGACAACTCAGAGCAAATAAGTTAAAAATTCATCATCTTTTATGAGACAGGACAACATAAGTTTAGACCTAGGATAAATATGGACATTAACAAGAAAAATGATATAAACAAGTGTAATAACTATTTGTAAAATCTATTCATATAGAAAGAGAGTGAATATTTTTGTGAGCCTAAACATGTTTTTGGACCCAGAAGCAGAATTCATCTAAATGAAAGCCATTGTAATGGCCGGTTCCATATAACAAGTGTAGTATGTCCTGGCAGGTAGCCTATAGTAATAGTGGTTGCCTGATCCAGTTACTGTAAATTTTATTAAATGAAAAGTTCTGCCTAACGAATGCATTCACCAGTCCTGCTGTGGAGGAACAACTCTCTAAAACAAAGATATTATTGTTTTAGTATTATCATTTTTGGGTTATTATATCTGAATATGATATAAGCCGTTGTTAAATAGGCTTTTTGCAAAACACTGACTTGAGATTCAGGGAGTTGAGGTTTGAAGAGAATGAAGGTACGATGGCCCTCATGACTGTGGAAACAACTTCCTTTAGTGACTAAAAGGCTAATGTTTATAACAAAGAAGATATTTGATAGTAAAAGTACAATAGAATAAAAGTAGAATAGAATATGAAACTGAAACTGTGCGCTTTATTAATAGCAAACCTAAACAAATTTAAAAAATAATGTAAGTGTATACAAAATGTTTAACAGTAGGTCTTTATTAAAATTATATTTATATGTAAGGAATACTTTTGATGCATTCCTTAAATTGAAATGCTGCCCACATACGCAGAGCATTTATTAGCAATTCAAATAAAATGAAGATATAAAAAGAAACATGCACTTTCAGTAATACAGGATGGGAACCAAGAAGCGCTGTTAATAGCAAGTATCAGGAAGGAAGTTGATCCAAACTTCAGAGGTCTTGGAACTGCCTAGGAATTATCTTTTTAGGTTGGTTGTTTCATTGTTCACTTACTAGACAGCCTTGAGAGCTTAATAATTAACCAGAGAGTCTATTTATAGAATTTTAAAAACATGGTCATTCCTAAGAGCTCTGGGCTGTTTATCATACTGCTCTCACAGTTGACAAGGTCATGCAGAATTCCTGTGCGAAGGGAGACTATAACCTCAAGGTCCGAATTTCCCAGGTTGCAGGGAAGAGTGAAGTTATACTGGCATGAGAATGTGATAACAGAGCAGCCTGGGCGTTTTATCTTCCCCAGATCCTCCAGAACATCCCTTTGAAGGCTTTTTTACCTAGGCACAATTCCATTCCCCTTCCATTAGCGATTGCTCAATTATCTCAACAGCTTCTATTAGGGTTAAGTGAATTTACCTCAGTGTTTTAAAAGGAAACCAGACGGTTAAAAGTTGCTAATATAGACTGCTAATCCATGACCAGGTCACAAATAAACTTACTTATAAAATTTATGAGGATTCTTTGCTTCGTGCATTGTTTCTCCACTCCACTTTGAGCCATCCACTGCACTACGAATGTGTTTTCATTTTGTAGTAATGAACATCTGTGACAGCATCTTTGCCAAAATAAATAAAATTAAGCAGATGATTCTGTGGGGTTATGCTAAACAATTTTTTAAACAGGTTCAAATTTCCTTCTAAGGGAGTACAAAATGTCTCCATATGCTGGTTCCTGTTTATTATTGTGTGTGTAAGAGAGAGAGAAATGCAAAACTAAGAAAGAAAGATCATCATTAAAAAGTCACTAAAAGTTACTTAATACAGTTATATAAATGATTTTTTTAAAATTAGGAAATGTTTTCAATACAATCCAGGGACCCTGATTTCTCATGCAAAGAGTTTTGATATATATTGTCTAACGTTTTTATTTCTAACCTAAGATGGAAGCCAGTCTGTTTCGGTGCAGTATCTGCTGGAAGTCTTGCAGTCATCACTGTTACCAGTTTCGCTCCTGGCCATGGTAAAATCCTGTTACTCCTCTGCAGTGCTTCTTTTCTGGTTTCACATGCACGAAACAAACTGTACAAACACATCAGGAAAGGGCAACTAAAGGCTGACTCTTTCCATTGCCTCACAGATTTGAAACAATCAGGACAAATGTTGACTAATCCAAGATGCTTCAAAACTATTTTGTCTGATAATAATGTTTACACCAGGTTTCTTTGCTTCCTTTTTTCCAAGATGTATCTTTTCTTTCTTTACCTTTAAATTAGCTATGTCTTTTGGTTTTAGATGTGTGTCATTAGCAGCATATAGTTAGAATTTTATTCTATTATCTTCTCTTCAAACCTTTTCCTTTAACAGAATCATTTATCACATTTACCTTTAATGTAATCTATTTAGGCTTGAGTCCCTCATCCTAACTGGTGTTTTCTCTGTCTTCTGCTTGTTCTGTTTATTTTTCGCTCTTTCTTTCCTTTCCTTTGGGTAATTTTTATTATTTCTCTTTTTTTTTTTACCTCTTCTACTAGATCTCTTTCTTCCTCCCAATCTATATATTATTGTTGTGAATTTTAATTCAATATTTTAACCGTAACACATCATTTATTATGATTTTATAAATGATTATTCAGTTTGATCAATGTTTCTCAAATTTAGATCAGTGATTCTCAGTATTGCCTCCTAGAAGACATTTGGCAATGTCTAGTGACATTATTGGTTGTCACAACTGAGGGTTGAGAGTACAAAGTGATACTCGTATCTAGTGGGTAGAGGACAAGGATACTGCTAAATATCTTGCAATTAGCAAGACAGCTCCTTTCAGTTCTTGTTGTTCTCTCTCTCTCTCTTCAAGCTGATTTTTATTTTATCTTTATTCTTGGAATTTATTTTGCCAAGTATGATTTCTAGAATGGAAGTTTTCTTCAGGTTATATTGTGGCTGTTGACTAATAAGCTGGCAGTCTAATAGTTACTCATTTGAAAGAAACCAGCCCTTTTATCTCTGGCTGTTATGAAGATCTTCCTTTTGGTATTTGATGTTCTGCTATTCACTATGAATTCTTTTATCATTTATCCTGCTCAGAGTTTACTGTGCTTTTGAATTGGTAGACAAGTATATTTCATCATTTCTGGAAAATTCTCAACTGTTATCTCTTTGAATTTTGCCCCTGTTTCATCCTCTCCCTACTCTTTTTTTGTTTTTTTTTTCCCCTGAGAGAGGATCTTGCTCTGTCCCTGGGACTAGAGTGCAGTGGCATTTCATAGCTTTCTGCAACCTCAAATTCCTAGACTCAAGTGATCCTCCTGCCTCAGCCTCCCAAGTAGCTGGGACTATAGGTGCACGCCTCCATGACTGACTAATTTTTCCATTTTTGGTAGAGATGGAGTGTTGCTCTTGCTCAGGCTGGTCTTGATCTCCTAGCCTCAAGTGATCTTCCTGCTTCTCGGCCTCCTGAAGTGCTAGAATTATAGGCATGAGCCACCACACTGCCTTGGTGTTTGGCCTCTACTCTTCTTGAACAGCAATTAAACACGTTGGAACTGATTAAAAACCTCCAAATCTCTTAATCTTTTTTTCATATCTTCTATCTTTCCTGCTCCATGTGCACCATTTTGGATAATTTCCTAGATCCTAGATTACTAATTATGTCTTCAGTTGTGCTATTCTGATGTTCAACCAAACCATTGAGATTTTACTATTGGTTATTTGATTTTTAATATTCAGAAATTCAATTTGATTTTTTTCCCAAGTTTGCTATATTTCATTTTATATTTCTTGTTTTTTTCAGATTTCAAGGCTAGTTTATTTCTTTGAAAGAGCAAGAATAGCTATTTTTTATTATCTGTTATCACTATATTTGAAATATGTAGATCTGTTTCTCCTTTTCCTGATATTTCTTGCTCATGATGCTTTGTTTTATTGTGTATTCAATTGTTTTAGAAGGATACATGCATTAATAACAAAGAACATTTATGGGACGCTTTAAGGACTGGATGAAGTTGCCCTCCTCAAGAGGATATGGCTTTGCTATCGGTCACGGAATTCTTTAATTCAAGGTCATAGTTTGAGGATATTGGGAACACTCATGCCAGGCTGAAATGCAAATCCACATGTACTGTTTTCTACCTTTCTTTATCTCCTATGTCCACATATCCTTGGTGGACCAAGGACCTTAACTTTGTCCCCATCTTTCTTTAAGGCCACCAAATGTGCAGCCCAAATCTGCTTAGATTGGTTGATGTTTTAGGGTAAAAGTGGATTTGTTTCCATGTGCCTGCTCACATATCTGGATTCCTGCTGTTCCTACAATTTTTGGCCCAAGAGTTCCTCATTAGCTTATCTACTCTGAAATACCTTTAAAGACATTTAAAAAATACATATGTGTTCTGCATTGTTAATGGCTTTGCAAGAAGTTATGTTCAAACAACTAACCAATGTTAAAGTAACTTTTAAAAACATGATACCTTATGTGTAGCGCTCAGTGAATATCTATAGCTTGTCTATGATTATAAATTTGTAATATTCTTGACATAAAGTTATTACTTGATGCACTAAGATGTTAAGAGTATAATGGATAATATTTATTATGGCTTGGAGTTATGAGGGTTAAATGACAAAATGAGTAAATTGCTATTCATATTATTAATAATATGTTGGCACAGCTAAATATTTGGTTTCTCACTTAATGATCTTAATGATAAATATTAACAATTTCAGTTAGTTTTTGATATAATAATAATAATCATAGCAGTGTTTACCATATGACAGGCACTTGTATTATCTAATTTAATCTATTAAATGATCTATCTCTTAAATAGGAAACAATGGAAACATAGGGAAGTTAAATTACCTAAAGTTACAGAACCAGTAAGTGATGAAGACAGGTTTAGTCCTCAAGATTATGACTCTTGAGCCTGTGTTCTTAATTATGTAAAACAACTTATTTCTATGTGTTGGTGTCTATGGAAGCAATTTTATTAACATATGGGAAGTTGGTAGACCATATAGCTAATGCCAGTAACTTTTGACATTCCTAAAATACCCAAGAAATATAAATTCATATTTTTACTTTGTCCTAGAAGAATTCTATAGGACAAAATGGATTATCCTCTTCAACAATCAATTTTAAGTCCTCAAAAATCTTAATGTTATGTCCATAATCAACAAAATATACAGTAATATCACTAAAATAATATAAAATTAAATCTTACAAATTCAATAGTTTAAATTATTGCTAATATATTTATGTTTTATGATTGATTAGCAGAGATCTTTTTATAAAAGATTGTGATTTATATGAGAACATTTAAGACCTCAAATGAACCTTTTCAAAGAAACTCTTATCAAGCAGAATCAAACTTCACTACATAAGAAGAGAACTGTCTGAGTCATTAGTTCAATAAAATGACAATTACATAACGGAATCTTGGGTGAATTGTTAATTCTGTCCCGGAAAAAAAAAATGGTACACATCATGGAAATAAAGAGTGAGCTGCAACAGTGGTTTTATTTTTTATTTATAAATATAGCAATCCCTAGAGGATTTAAATTGATTTAAAATCATGTGCATGTGTAATAAAAATTGAATTTTTTCCCAAGAATTTGGCATCTACCAAAAAAAAGCCAAAAAAAAAAAAAGTTCAGTACTTTAAAGAATAAGAAAAGGGTAAAGGAAATAGAAAAGTTCAATCAAATTTTCCAAACCTTTTCCCAAATTCTCAAATACCGAGATATTTGAATTAGTTCCTGTCATTTGACTGGTGAGTGAATTGGAATTGTTTTGAAATCAATTGTTGTCAACAGACTCATTAATTTTCCAAGAATTGGTCAATATTTTTCTTTCTTTGAAACACATTAATAAAGTTGACTAAAAGAAGTTGGATCAAAATCATGTTGATTGAAATAATTATTATTGTTTTCCTTGAAATTTTATGGAAGTAAGTAATCCAGAAAAATGCACTCAGTTACTCTTTTCTCAGTTGAAATAAACTGAAATATGAATTTTAAACTTTTCCCTATAGCAATATCATAATCTCTAATGAATATATTTGTTTTGCCTTTAATCATTTAACTTTCTCTTTTGACTTCATCAGCTTCTAGAGATGGTACATTTATTTTAAAATCAAAATAAACACTGAAATATGAAAAGGAACACAAAATTCAGTTCTGTTTAAAACTCCATGTTTTAAATATTGTCATGTTTCATTTTAGAAGATACAATGCCCTATATTACTGCTTTTTTAGAGTATAAAAAAGCCACAAAGCTGATTTTTTGGTTGGTCTTTAATTTGAAAGACCAACAACCTCAGTCAATAATTCAAATAATCTTAAAAGATAGTTTGATTGCTCTGATACCTTGAAAATATAAAGTTATTATGTATTTGATTTTGTTGTTTGATTTTTTTAAATAAACAAGTTAGGCAACTAGATCCATTTCTAGTGGAGACTTTTTTTGTGTGTGTGGCAATTAGACAATGGGTTACTAGTGAGTTTCTGTGAGATCAGTCCAAATGGCATTGCTGTAGTTTTAGGAAGGCAAAGAGATGGCATATGATATCCATGATGTTAAACTTAAAATTAAGAAGAATGGCATATAAGTCTACTTTTTAATTCTAAATAAGGTATGTTTTTAATATTGGTTTTAGTTATGTCTTTGATAGAAAAACATAGGGTTATAGCCATGAATCTTCAATTCACCACACATCTTTACTAAACATTTCCAAGAGACATGTGGAGGGACATTCTGACAAATTCATGTGGCTTGCACTAATATGGTTTGGTCCTACAATCCCATCAAACTGGTGAACTGTGCAATACATGAACCCCCAGGCCTCTCTTTACTCCTCTAGCTTATAGTTGGCATAAAAACATCTCTGGCTTTTTTTCCCTATATTCACAAGTTCATATTTGCCTAAATATGATATAAGTAGACTCAGAAATATCAACCCTCAGAAAATCACCCCAGAAACACAGAAATATTTCTTCATTCTGGCTAGAGCAGCTGGTCCAAACTATCCCCTGCTAGACTGTTTTAACTTGATCCACCCTGTTCTTGCTAGGAATCACTTAAGATCCTCCACCATACTCGCACCTACCAATGTCATCATCATCTTTCATAGCCATCTTTGAAAGCCTTCTCTCAACTTTAAATTCAATTTCTGCCTTCTCAAAACCATCACATCTGTGGCTGTCAAGCAAGCATATACTTACGGCACTCTATGTGGAAAAGATAAATAAAGATGGACAGTAACTAAAATATTAAATCTTCTGGATGAAAAAAGATAAAAAAAGGTAAGAGAAGCTGTTTTATGATAGGAGAACAGGTGAAAATTCTCTTTTAAACCTTTCTAAGTGTGAGTGCTAGAGGAATAAAACAGAAATCACTGGACATTCAGAATGGAATCCAGGAATAAAAATATGAATTTTTGAATGTCTAAAGCATTCTAATGTACCTTCATTCAGAGGCACAGAATGCTGATAACCCTGGTTATTTCATAGTGGACCATCTCAAAAACCTGGCTGAGATAGAGGAACTCACTGAATGGTTGCTTGAGTAACACTTGTTCCATCCACTTCTTTTAATGTTCTGAGTTCTTACTTAACACCAGAGAAGTTATCTACACTTGAAAAAAAGTATCTACACTTTATCAAAAGACTCTACAAGGAGTTAGTCCATTTTCTGCAGTGAAGACATGGCCCCCACATCATAACTCTCTATATAAGAAAACTGACTTTAGACGGTAGTCAGAACCAGGGCCCTTATGTTACTGGACACATTGCCTTTTCATTTTGACCATCAAGAAGGTTATGGATGAGTCAAACCTGCTTTTATTTAGGAAGATGATAACTAAAAATAGGTACAGAATGTGGGTTACTTTGAAGATTTTTCCAAAAGAAGTTTCAAGGAAGTTGGAGGAGTAGGAGAGGGAAACCACTTCAAAAACAAATACAGAATAGACTTTTAAGAGCTTTCATGCTAAGAAAAAGATTAGGGAATGAAAGATAGAAGAAGGAGAGCAGGATTGGTAGTAAGCTAGAGCAGACATTCACATTTGTGGAAGCAGTGGAAGAATGCAAGAGAGGAATACTGAGACTCGGGGGAGTGTAAACAAATAATGTCTTTCTCCACTTGCATTTGGAATTTTTTTTTATTCTTTTTTTTTTTATTTCAGCATAATATAGGGGTACAGATGTTTAAGTTACGTGTGTTGCCCTTGCCTCCCTCCCCCCCTCAGTCCAGGTTTCAAATATGTCCATCCTGTTGCGTGGTGCGCATTGCACTCTTTGTGTGTGCATATGCATTTGGAATTGATTGTGGTATAGACATAGGAATCATAGAGATGGATATCAAAATACAGTATTACTTTTTTTTAACATTAATAGTTAATGCTTAGTGGAGAGCATAGGTTTAGATCTGGGACAGTAGGCTAGCCAGTACAGCTTTCAGCCTCATGCCTACCCATCAAGGACAAACCTCATATGGTAGAGCAGAGAACAGATCAGACCGTACATTTCTTGAACAGGCTGAACCCCTAATAGAGGAGGCTGAGTCTAGCATCCCAGTTGGTTTTCCCAATTCGCTAGTCAAATATCGCACTGTCCTTTTTAGAAAATAAAGGGGGGAGGGATGTGGAAAGAGGCCACATGAAAGCAGGAGGAATGATGATGAAGTGACCCTTTTATAAGAAAGAGTGAAGAAGAGAAAAAGAGTAAGATGAGAGAAACAGGCAAATTAATTTTGTGTGTAATTCTAAAATAGGCTACTCTTAGAGATGAAGTTGTAACATTTCTTTTTTTTTTTTTCCCCACTTCTTAGATAACTTTTTCACTTTTTTTCTGGGTTCATCATGTGTATTGAATAATAAATGATTCCCTTTCATTGTTAAGTATTATTGCAAATTAGTATAATGAGCAAAACTGATTAATTAATAATGCTTTTTATCATGTAGGTAGAAAGACTGAAATCCTCATGAAGGGTTGATGTTTCTATTAGCTAGGATTAGCGAATGGTCTTTGATAGAAGCAATAGCTTGGCAATAGACCAAATGTGAAAATTTAGAAGCAGATGACCAAGATGTCAAAAGGTACAAAAACATGCTTAGTTGAATATGATTTTGAATAAATGAGGTATACATAATTTCTCATAAATTTTTAAATGCTCCGCAATGTCAGAAAGACACTATATCTCTAGTTAAGTGTAATAGAAGCACGAACATGAAGTTGTGATCACACTCAAAGCATTTTCTCTTGCTTGTTTGTGGGATCTTGCATAGTGTATACTCATAAAGCCAGTAGAAACAAAGCTGTGTAGAAATACAATCTGTGTCTTTCTGCATGATCATGAGGCTGATCTTTTTTTGATACTTGAAAATGGATGACTTTTCATCACATGACAAATAATCAAGAATTAGAAACAGAAATTCTTCCAGATAGTTCAAAAACAGATTTTCTTTTTTTAAAATTTTTGATTCGAGTTTTATATTGAATGAATGAACAAATGGCACGTGCTTGGAAGGAAGTGGAGTTCCTGGTTTCAGACCAAGAATGCAAGATAAGTTGCTATTTTTGAAATTATTAATTTCCGAGATGTTCTACTTGTGCTTTCTAGAACTGCAATCCGTGCTTAAAACGACATATTAATCTTATATATAAAGTAAAATAGACTTAAATAATTGACAATGTGGCTAGTTCAGTATGATAAATGGACCATTTAAAGATAACACTAATTTAATTAGAGAGAAAAAATGAATGCATTGATGCAGTTAGTACAAGCACAGTATTTAAACAGCATTTAATTGATGTACATAGTTTAATCTTTCAAGGGTTTAAAAAAGGATTGATCAGGTGCCAGAATTTTGACCACCCTCTCTTATTAAATTTAATTATAATTTGACTTGTAAAAACAAGTTTTAATAAAATTAAAATTTTCTTCATAAACATCTCATTAAAATACTAAATTAATAATAAAAAATCAAACTATCCTCATTCTTTTTAGGCACACAGCCTGATTTTCATTAGTACTGCTAGTCTGATTTCCTTTAAAAACCTGAGCTTATATGTTTTTCACCAGAGATAAAGAAACACAAAAGTTATAGTCTTACATTTCTGTTAGGATTTTTTTCATACAGCTACTTCCTGCAGACTCATACTATGTCGACATAACACGGTGTGTCTTTTCAGCTATCATTACGATTGAACATTTTGGTAATGGTTGAGAGACTGTGTTTTAGGGGCAGGTAAATCTGCACGTTCTCTCCTCTACTCTACCACCAACTCATCACGTGACCTTTGTCAAGTAACACATATAAAATGGGGATGCTTGCACACCTGTACCCTGTGTTTTTTGGAAGAATTAAAGACATGGTTCTTCAAGTGACCAGGACTTCACCTGGAATATTTATGGGCAAATTAATTAAAAAGATTTCTCCTTTACCATTACAGAATTCTGAGAAAATCAGCTGTTCTCATGATATGAGCAACCTCCAATCACAGCTTTCTCTAACCCTAATATGTGTTCCACCACCTAAATACTCTCAGTTTTGTAATACAAGCCAGAAAGCTCCATCCCAAATTCAGTTACCTGACATTTAGTGATATAACCATTTCTAGAAAGCTTCCTCATGTCCTTCATGATGAAAGATTGGATCTGAGGACACTCATATGCTAAAAAAAAAAAGCCTCGAAATTGGGCTGATCATGCCAAGATGACTGTATTAGTTAAGGTTCATCAGAGAAACAAAATCAATTGGATATATATTTGTGTACATATATATATATATGTACATACACACTCAGTGAAAGATAGAAAGACAGAGAGACAGAGACAGAGAGGTTGCTAAATATTGATTTATTTTAAGGAATTGGTTCATGT
>CAUYSK010121263.1:0-20642 GCA_963575035.1 Avahi laniger | reverse complement strand
TAGTATCTGGTACAGCATCTTCTATGCATCAGATGTTCAAAGAATGATTGTTAAAAGTATTTAACTATATTCACATTGGGGTGAGTTAAAAAATAAAATTTAAAAATTTAAAAAATTTTAAAAAAAAGAAGCAGTCAGGCAGGGTGGAGGCAGCCAGGACTCAGGCCCCAGGCTGCTAGGATCCAATCTTGCCACTACCAGATGTGTGACCTTGGGCAACTACTTAACCTTTCTAGGCCTCAGTTGTCTTATCTGTAAAGGAAAAATAATAGCACCAATTTGATAGAGTTATTTTGAGGAATAAATGAGTCAATGGGCATAAAGTGCTTAGAACTGTACCTGTCACATAAATGCAACATGTTTATTGCTATTACTGTAACAGTATTGTCGTTGTTGTTGTTGTGTGGATGAGGGGAGCTTCTTGGCCAAGGGCTGACTCCCACAAACCACTGGTAGGAACATGGACGGCCACAGTCTTTCCAGAAGACAAACAGGCTGCATGTGTCCATGGCCTTAAAAATGTGCGCACATTTTGACCCAGCAATCTTATTCTAGAAATCTTCCAAAGAAAGTAATCATGGATATGCATAAAGATTTAATTTCATTTAAAACAGTGAAAAATTGGGAACAATTTAAGTGTCAAATAATAAGGAATTGTTTGGGGGGTAAACTGTACATCTGTATGATTAAATGTTATGCAACATATATATTTATCAACATGAAAAGTTATTTACAACTGATGAGATTTATAAAGGGTTAAAAAATGAATAATGTGATCTCATTTGAATAAAAGAACTAATCCCTAGTTGTTCACAGTGAGTACCTTTGAATGGTAAGATTATACATGTTTTATTCCTTTCATTTTTGTGTGTTGCTCAGAAATTTCTTATTTTTCCTTGTATGCATGTATTCCTTGCATAACTTTAAAAATTGAAAATTTTCAAAATAAAGAAACATCAGGTGTTTTCAAAAGAAACCACCAAGAAAGTAAAAGGACAACTCACAGATTGGGAGAGAACACTTGCAAATCATATGTCTGATATGGGATTTGTGTCCAGAATATGTAGAGAACTCACAACTGAGTAATAAAAAGACAAATAACCCAATTCTAAAATGGGCAATGGGTTTAAACAGACATCCCTCCAAAGAAGAGATACAAATGGCCCATAAGCACATGAAAAGATGCACAACATTATTAGCCAAATCAAAAAGCACACCCCCCACTAGGATGGCTATAATCAAAAAGTCAGACAATAACAAGTGTTGATGAAGATGCAAAGAAACTGGAACCCTGTACACTGCTAGCGGAGATGGACAATGGCACAGGTGCTTTGAAAAACAGTCTGGCAATTCCTCAGAAGGTCAGAGTTATCGTATGACCCAGCAATTCCATGTCTAGAGAAATAAAAACTTATGTCCACACAAAAACTTGTACATGAATGTTCAAAGCAGCATTATTCATAATAGCCAAAAAGTGGAAACACTCAAATACACATCAACTGATGAATGGACACAGAACATGTAAGGTAGCCTTTAAGAACTTATATGTGTTACCACATGGATGAAGCTTGAAAACATTATGCAAAGCAAAAAAAAGTTAATTGTAGAAGAGCACATATCATATGATTCCATTTATATGAAATTGTTGAGAATGGGCAAATCTGTAGGGACACAAAGCAGTATGGTGGTTGCCCAGGGCTGGGAGCCTTCGGGAGGGAATGAGGGATGACTACCCTTGAGTACAGGGTTTCTTTTTGGAGTGATGAAAATATTCTAAAATGGATTGTGGTGATTGTTGCACAACTCTGTTAATATGCTTAAAAAAATCGAGTTATGTACTTTAAATAAGAACTTGCATTTATATGGATTATCTCAATAAAGATGTTAAAATAAAAAAGAACAAATGATCAAATACAAGCATAAAACATCAAACCACAGAATAAAAGCAGAAATTGCAAGTGTTTATTTCTAAGGAAATAAGAGTTAAATTCTTTTTTTCAATGGCAGAAGCAATGGACCACCAAACAGGACCTAAATCTTACCACACTCGGTTTTCCCGGAAAAGACTGAGCTGCAATTCCCTTCCCCCTCAAAGTTCCAGGTGACTCTGGTGGCTGGTTCTCTGGGAGCAGACACACAGGGGCTAGGAAGAAGGCCAGTGACCCTCCCAACCTGCTGGTCCCACCAGCTGGCCTGCTGCCCCGTGACCTTTAACCCCATTTTCTTCCTGCCTCTCACAGGTAAACCCTCTTCTAATCAATCGCCTGCACCTTTGACAATTATAATTATAATTATACACACAGCAGAATCATAATTTACACATTAACTTTTTTTTTTTTTTTTTTTGCCTGTACAATTCTGTGTTTACTTCTTTGCCCTTCCCTACTTCAAAACTCCCTTGCACTTCTCTTGCTCCATGGCACTCCTGGCCAACCCAAACTGGAGTCAAATCCAGCTCTCCCCTGCTGCACATCAGCACCCACTATCCAACCACCCAAACGTTGCTGTAGGAGAGCATGGGCCCAGCTGCCTGCTTTGCCACAGCCTCGAGGGGCCCAATGCCGTCCATCAGTCCACTCCATCTCGTTTTCCTGGCCCACCTCTCCATAGACCTCTAATACCGTCCCCCTAGCCTCACTCTCAGCCAGTGACCTGCTTCCTCTTTCTCTTAGAAAACAAAAGCATCAGAAGAGACCTTCCACGAGCCCCCACCAGCACTGCGCATGTGCCACCTTCCCTCCTCCTCCCTGCAGGTGATCCGCTCGCACCCAACCCTAGGCTAACCCTGCATTCGTGCCCTGGACTCCAACCTCTGGTCCATTCAGGGCCAGTATTCCATGATTCTCTCCACTCTCTCCTATACTGTCAAACCTCTAACTGGGCCGGTCCCATCAGCTTTCAAACATGGGACACCAGTTCCCCACCATTAAAAAAATACATACATGCATACACACACACACATACATACACACACATGTATCTGACCACACTTTCCCTTTCGGCTTCCACCTTATTATCTTCTGCCTCTTACAGAAAAACTTCTAGAAAGAGTTGTCTACACTTGTCTCTAATTTGTGTCTTTTCCATTCTCTCTCCTCCCCCAAAACACACTTGTCAGGGTCACCAATGACACAGGAGTCAAAAATAAATCTAATAGCAGTATGTGGCAGAGGGCTCCCCACCGTCCTGAACACCACAGTGTGGTCCTCCCATCTCACTGGCCACACCTTCTCGTCTTCTCCGTGGATTCCTCCCTGTCACTGGTGCTTTGGTCATCTGAGTGCCCCAGGAGCCAGTGCTTGGACCTCTTTTCCTGTCTATCCACTCTCACTCCGTTGAAGTTCTCCTTGGGTATCACATCTTTAAATAACATATTTGTTGATGGGTCCCACACCTAGCCCTCTCCAGCCTGGATGAACCCCCTGAACTCCAGCTGCCTGTGTGACACCTCCCAGTGGACATCTGCTAAGCTTCTCAAATGTACCATGTCCAGATTCCTATTCCTGAACATCCGCTGCCCAGACTGCTCCTCATACTGTCTTCCTCATATAAATAAACGGCAACTTCTTCCTTCCAAATGCTCGAGTCAAAAACTTTATAGTCACTTTTGACTCCTCTTTCTCATGCCCTATATCTGATCCATCAGTAACCCCTGCTGGCTCCACCTTCAGCACTGATTCAGAATCAGACCCCTTCTCCCCTTCACTGCCCCCTGGTCCGGCCCCTACCACCCCACACTGGATTTCTGCAGCAGTCTCCTCCCTGGCCTCCCTGCTTCACCCTTGCCACCCCCTGCCCCAGATACATTCCCAGCCCTACAGCCATGGACATCAGATCATGTCACCCTCTTGCAAATCCCTCCAATTATTTGTCGGTTCACCCTAAATAAAGCTAAAGTCCTTACGACAACCTTTAAAGTCTCTCATGACCGGACCCCCACACCTCCCTGTCCTCACATCCTTCTGCTTTCTTCCTCATTCACACACTCATTCCTCATTCCTTCAGCTACACTGGCCTTCCTTGTTCTGAACACTTTCAGCACTTTCATGCCCTTCCCCTGGCAGCAACTCTGTTCCTCCTGATAGGTCCCTGGGCCACGTCCTTACCGCCTTCAAGTCTTAATTCCAGTGCAAGCTCTCAGTCTTACCCTCATTATTCACCATATTTTAAATCACAACCCCCCTCCCTATGCCCCCTTCCTTGCTTGTTCTTCATAGCAATTATCCCCATCTGACATTCCATAGATTTTTCTTAGGCATTTGTTTATTATGTCTCCTTCCCCATGAGGACAGAGCCCTTTATCTTTTGTAACACTCATATCCCCAATATTTAGAACACTGCCTGGCACATATTTGCCATTCAGTCAATATTTGATGGCTATATGCATGCCTAAACAGCAGAGTGGGTAGGAGGGCTGATCCTTGGCTTGTACGTTTGCAAAGACAGATAATGTGCCATTAAAAAAAAATAGGTTTAAAAGAATGTTTTATTCAATCAGTTTTTCCCCATCATAGGCAAAGGAGATGAAAGTGCACAAAGGGTGAGGAAGAAATAACTAGAGACTTGCGGTGGTTCCATAAGGCATCCCACACCCTGCCCCCCAGCTTAACTGCTGAGTGTTTACGGAAGAGACCCCTCCCTAACTCTGGGGATCCCGTAAGCGGCAGCCACCCAGAATGTGCCAGAGGAACTGGGAGGCTGCATTGAAGATAACTGAAGATAATTGAGGACGGCAGCATGGGCACACGGGAGAGAGAGCCTAAGGGAGCCCTTGGCATTTCCTGTGACCCCAGAATGTCATGGAAGAGCCGTTCAATTGTATCACACTCCCCAGAAGGTCTTGAAAGTTAGTTGAGAGAGAAAGAGAGAGCACGCCAGGAAATGTGGAAGCATCTTGGGGCTGAGATGAGAAGAGGCTGTCAGCAATGAAATGTGTTTCTAAGATGCAATATGGTCTGTGCACCCAGAAATCAGTAGGTCTACAAATGCCAGGGTGGACACGTACTGGTGACCAGAGATCCCTCCCTGTACAAGTCATGACATTATGGAAGCCCAACCCAGGATTTAGCTGCCTCTCGGGGGTGAGGAGGAGGGAAAAAGCCCAAACTGACTGAGTTTAAAGCTAAAATGTTGAAGATTACCAAGACTTTTCTGTCATCAGGAAAAATGTGAGCTCACAGGAGAGATAAAGTTAACTTACAGAAAATTAAAGTTATATTTTTAACACACTCATGGATGTGAATTGAAAATATCATTCCTGCTATTTTACTAATCTGGCTTCTGATGGAGTTATTTCAAGCCCGCTTCTTCCTTCTCTTCCCCAGGAAGTCCAAGAATAAGTTAGCACACCCATAAGAACGAGCCCCGCAAAAAACAGGACAGCTCTTCCATGTCTTAACCCAGACGTGCCAAAGCCAACTAACCCTTTGATCTTAGTGGAATCCCATACTCCAAAGCTCCAAAAGGGAAACGGTGGTATGTTCTCTAATTCCAAGTGTGTTTTTTTACTTCATTTTGCAATAGCTAAACCTCCAGTCTTGAAACATGGCAAGGAGGAGAAAGAAATTCAAAAGGCTTGATTTTTGAAGTGTCATCTCAGGCTTTAACAAGAAGTCTGGCCATTAAAACTTTATTCCCCCATGGCCAAGGTTCAAGGCCGTTCATTGTTCAGTCAGCCAATCCAGTTAGTCTGATCAAGGCATGAACTGGAAGCCTCTCCAATTTCAGCTAATAGCCAACATGCAATTCTTGAGCAACCAGAGCAATGTAACAGAGACATGTTTCTCCAGGCTTGATCCAGTCTAATGGACATCTTAATGCCTCCGAAGACCCAGATCAATATGGTACATTCCAAACATTTAATCTATTATCTATCATTCAGTGAGCCTAACACATTTCATGAATATGGATAACAAAACTGGCAACAATAATTCTAACTCTTCTTTTCTGTGAAGTCAGGAAGAGGGGGTTGGAGGAAGGGACAGAACTTGTGTTCTCTCCCCAGGATGACCACTTGAATCAAAGAGGGAAGCTTCTGGTCAATCTCATTTATCTCCAAGATCACAATGTTAAACTTTGGGTCACTATATAGAACTATACGCTCAACTCTTTAAAAGGCACTCCATTATTTTTTAATAATTTTTAATGATTATTTTTTAATGATTTTAATGATTTTTTATGATTATTTTGTAGTGATTTTAAGCATTATTTTTTAATGATTTTAAGCAGGCCTGCATTGCCTGTGTCAACTCAGAGGTAGACATCCTAGACTGTGTTGAAAGTAATTTCTCTCATAGCACAAATCATTATCGTCAATAATAATAAGAGCACTCAACACGGGGGTTACTGAGGTTCTGAGTTGAAGTCTGTAGACATATTCTGTAACCTGTAAAGTTTACCATGATAAATGCTTTTGTTAATATTGCAACATCATCAGTTTGCTACTCTAATATTGCTATCCCATACCTCAACATCTGCATAACTGGAATAATGATATTATATGATGATTCCTCTAATTCTTTAATTAATGTCCTGAGGTTTAAGAAACTGAGACTATTTGCTCATGCACACACAAATACAAACATCTATGTAACATAAAAATACTCATGCCTCATGTAGACCAGACAAACCACCAGATGTGCAAATACCTTGACTTCAAACCTACCCTAGATCATGCATACTAAACCACTCACATCCGCCAACACCATGCAGACATATGCCCACAGCCAGCTACCATGTTGATTCAGCAGAACTCTACAGACCCGTAATAAAAATCCCTTAATTATTTCCCCAAGTGGAACACTGGGCTTTCAACCTCTTGTTGACACTCCCTGTAGTCCAGCCTCCTTGCCTGTCAAAGGAACCATTACTGTGCTTACTCTGACTTCAAACTGGATCAACAGAGGTGGGAGGGAAGGGAAGACCTTTAGCCAAAGTACTGAATTGCTCCCAAACGCCTAGTGAATAAGTCCCCCTAAAATCTAGGAAAGTCAAGCAGATAGTGAGGGGACCTGATCATTTGACTCTTGGCCTGTTCCACATGGGGAACTCACATCGGGTGGGGGACCTTGGGGAACCTCAGCTTGTTGGATCTTTCCCAACTCAGGAGCCTAAGATGGACACTTGGGTCATGACTTGGTTCTCCTGGGGCAGCGTGACCACATATACCCATGTGGAAAGCCTGCAGGAATGGCATCTATCCAGTAGGTTGAATGAAAAAAGATTCCATCAGAGTCTTCAAAACTATTCAGAAAGCAATGAAACATCACTAATTCAAATCTATGATGATTTCGATAGGGCCTGGGCAAAAGTGTACCCTACCTTCATTCTGCTTATGAAGACAGTTTTGCTTAACAAGAGTTCCAACAATCTACTTAAGATAAAAATTATTTTTGAAGGCCTTCCCAGGACTTCAGAAGCATTCATCAAACTACAGACACTAATATTAGCCATCTTAAATTCAATTTAAAAAGGATTTGGGGGGAGCCTACTATGTGATAAAGTCAATCTATTTTCTAGTTACTGTGTGCATTTTCATACACAAAATCGCATTACTTCTGAAATATTTTAAGTTTTGAACTTGTTACTAGTTCACTCTGATTCCCCAAGCCTCAGTTATTGCAAAGAAGAGTTAAAGACACTGGGTGGCTCAATAAGCTTCGCCAAGCAGGGGGGTGGGGTGCTCAGCAGTGGGTGCTGCACCAAGTTCTAAGTACTGTTTTGGCCCAAGCTAGGGGGTAAATGGTGGCAGGACCAATAAGGATAGCAAGGCATTAAGTTAGACCTCAGAGAGAACTTCCAATGCCATAGATTTCCAAGAGAAGCTTAGAATATCCCTCTAGGAAGAGATGAACATTTTTCTCCGGATGGGAAAGCAGATCCCTCATGGACCAGGAGAAAAACCTCTCCAGGAATGGGGTAGGGGGGTGTCATGGTGGGGTGGGGCAGAGGCAAGGAGGGCTGCTTGGGGGGAGCTGGGGCCTCCTCCTCCCTGATGGGGCCCTGGAGTTTGCCAGACAAGTTTCACCCCGGGCTGTCCCCCCTGCAGTGTGCATCAAGGGAGGAGGGGTGCACCCCCGAGGAGACCACAGGAATGCCAAGCAGGGGAAAGGCGCCCTGAGCCAAGGGCTCCGGCAACAAGGATCCAATATCGGAGGGTGACTCCAGCCCCCGTAACAGGAGAGACCGTGAAGTATGTGCTCTGCTTCCCAACCAGCAAACACAGCAAATAACCAATTACTCCAAATAGCTAACAGATTTCGGCTCTGATTTCCCTCCCCTCACCTCCCCTGTGCCTTCACTTGTCATTTGATGGGCGATTTGTATTTGCTCTGAGAAAATGAGAGAAAGAATGAGTCACAAAGGAAGGTCCAGATTACACCAGTGACGGGCATCAAACCTCCCTAATCAGAACTAATGGGAGAGGGGGGAGACCAGGCTGCGCTGGCAACACATCTGAACAGGAGATGTTTTTAAAGAAGTACAGTTTTGTGACTTTCAAGCACATACAGTAATTCTTGTTAAACCAATATTGCCAAATACATGTCCTTAGGAAACCTACTTTAAGGGGAAGATATGTATCTTCCTAATTAGCATATTTGATATGCACAAAAGTACAAGTAAAACCATGAATGTTGTTAAAGTTAAAATATTCCCCCTCAAACTCTCAGTTCAGAGGTGCAACCATGAAGTTTGGAGACAAACTGCTTTGGACGCCTTCTGGAAATGCTTCCTCACTTGGGAGCCACACCCTGTAATTGATTCCTTTACTCAGAAAACCTTTGCTTCGAAATCTGGAGATAAATTGTTGTCAGTACTCATGAGCTGCAATAAGGCATCCCCCACAAAAAAACTTGGAATTAAGGGAAATAGGGCTGCCTTTGGAGAATGAGACCATGAAATAACTACACAGTCGGTCAGTGCAAGGAAAGGCAAAATCACCTCAACAGGGAGGAATGTCTCCTACTCTAAGCCTTAGCCATAAGTGGGAAGGATGTATTAAGCTAGAGAAAGAATACGTCAGTGGAGAAAGGAATTGATCAGCCCTGGAAGAACAGGCAAAGAGGAGTAAGGGTGGAACATTGGCAGGTGTCCACACCAGCATCAGCAGGGAGAGGGTGCCTAGGCTTAGGGACTAAAGCTGTCCCTACTGTTGGAGATGGATGCATCAGTCCACTTTGGTCAACTGCCACTAACTTTCAAATTACAGATCTAATTCTCCTCATTCTGATTTCTCACTCATCTCCAATCACAATTTGCCTTTCCAATTGCAGAGCCTATAGAAAGACCATGGGCTGGACCAGTGTCCAAGGTCACATGCCACAGGCAGGTATATTTCTCACTGTAAATTTATGCATCTAGCCCTGAGAAAATTGATCCATTCGGTGTCTGAACCCACAAAGTTAAGAATTCACCACTCGCCATCAAATTGGTACTAACTGATCAATACTAGGGTGATCACATGGCAGAAATACTTTCTAGGGATTAGGGGGATGGGGGGCAAATCTGCAACTAAAGGACACGGGGAGCACTAGAGGGAGGGAAGGGCATGTCTTTAACCCTCACTTGGGTGAGGCAAAGACATAAAGTGTTACTGTAATGTTTGTACCCTCACAATACCATGGAAGAATAATAATAATAAAAAAAGAAAGTGCAATGAGCACCACCGAAAGGATGGACATATTTGAAACTCAGACTTAGGGGGGGACAGGGGGCAAGGGAAACATATGTAACCTAAACATCTGTACCCCCATGATATGCTGAAGTAAGAAAAAAGATATAAGAGGAGTGGTAAAACCTGGTGACCCCTAAAATAGTACTATTTGTTCAATATATAGTCTAAATGTACATTCAGAACAGTATCAATTGAGGATTACCTGATGAATATAATGAAAACAACAGTTTTGATAACTTTGTATCCTCAGAAGTGGACTCATTACTTCTTGTAATGGAATAAATGGTGAAAGAATAAAGAATAAAATACTACATTTATTATTTGCCTATAATGGGTCAATTACTGTATGAAATGCCTTCCCTACATTGTTGCTTAATTCTTATGTTATCTTTTGAGAGATGATTATTCTTATTTCCATATAAGTAAACTTGTCCAAGACCACATTAAAAGTAAGTGGTCAGAGCTGAGATTTGAGATCAGGTTTCTCTGAGGCAAAAGTCAGTACAGTCATCCCTCATCATCCCTGGGGAAATGATTCCAGTACTATACACCCACCCTCACCCCACAGATATCAAAATCCACAGATGTTCAAGTATGTTACATAGAATGGTGTAGTATTTGCAGATACTAATAACTTATACATGTCCTCCCGTATATTTAAATCATCTCTAGATTACTTATAATACTTAATATAAGATAAATGTCATGTAAATAGTTGTTACACTGTATTATTTTTTATCGTCTTTTCTCCCAATATTTTCAATCTGTGCTTGGTTGAGTCTGTGGACGTGGAATCTGCAGGTATGGGGGACCAACACTTTTTATCCTCTATGATATAAATATCTGGAGTCACAGCTGTAAGACCCCAGTGGATCTAATTTCTAGAAATAAAAAACCTTTTTTTCTCACTTCTTAATTAATTATCTTAAGGTGAACTAGTTACTACATCCTGCATTTTCTTGGCCTGAAAAATGGTGACAAATAGTTCTTTTCCACTTTATAGGCATGTTCAGTTAATATTTCTAGACTACTTCAAAGCCTTCTTGAGACATTAATAAAAACCATATCTTATACAATAAGATGGGTATTTTAGGGGTTCTTTTTGCTTCCATGAAGAGAATTTTAACTGCTCACCATTGAAACTCAAGTCTTCTTACAGTTCAATGTGCTAATCTTAGATGTATCTCCTGCTGAGTTCAGCATCACTGGGATCTAGAATTTCATTGAAAAATTTGTAGTGAATTATATATGTCACAAAAAGCTATGCAAGCTCAAAATATAACTGTTATCAGTTTTATCAATCAGCCTATTTTGTCAGTGTTAGTGTGTGTGTTTCAATGCCATACTCATAGGCTTTCCTGATCTTGTCACCAGGACGCCCCAGACAAAACAGATGGAAAACCTTAACAGTTCTTCTCCTTCTATTTTATTTCTTTCTTTTTATAATTTTTCTTTAGTCTCATTATCCAGAACCACAATTGCTCAAGGACACCAGAGAGCTCGAATGTTACAAATAGCCACATGACTATCCAACAGATGCTGTAAGGTCCAGACCTGCTCAAAGCCAGTGCAAACCAGAGCAGGCGACCCCCAATTAACTTTAACTCATTAACATATCATTATAATACTAAAAATTACTCCCTCAAGTGAGAATCATATCCATTTTCTGTACAAGCAATACATGAAAAAGTATGTACATGACCTGTATCTACGCATGTGAAACAACATCCTGTATGTGCTTACATACCTCCTCCATCTGGTATCTAACTCTATCAAATTCCCACATATCCCTTTGCTCAGGAATAAGGTTGCCTTAGAGAGCAAACTCTCCTCCATTCTTTGGCCAAAGAATCAAAAACACTTACCAATTGAATGTTCTTTCTTGGAGGCTGATATAAAGTAAGGAAAGAACAGTTTTTCAGTAACAAGCTTATTTCTCACTTTCACTGACCGTGAGCATGTTAATGTTATATGAAAGCTGTAGCCAGGACAATCTTTAATAATTATTCCATAATTTTGTTAATTTAGAAATTCTAGTAAATTTAATTCTAATCTTAACAAAATCCGATAAATAAATTTAACAACTTATAAGGGAAAATATATTTGAAAATTTGATCACTCCAAACAAGAATCTTGTCAGGTGTGTTTGTGTTAGGGAATTGTTGTCCTGGTTCTTTGGCTCCTTGCTTAGAAGAATCTCAAGAAGGGCCAGTGCAATAGAATGATGACAGACACAAAACACTTCCACACAAGCAGGCTTTATTGCAAAGCAAAGCATACAAAACGAAAGGGCTCCTGGAGGAGGGATGGATCTGTCTCTGTGAGTGGAGAAGATCCTGCAGTCTTAACACACTTCTACCTTTATGTCTATAGTTTATGATATGCTAAATTGTGGGCAGAATATTCATTATTTTTCTGAAAACAGGGTGAAGAGTTTTTGGAGCTAAGGGCCCTCCCCAATTTTACCCTTATAGGATAACTTCCAGGGGCTGTCATGACATTTGTAAACTGTCATGGTGCTGGTGGGTGTGATTTTTACTATGTTAATGCACGTTAATGGCAGAAAGGTTATCTTTGGTCATGACTCCTACTTTCTGCTTATGCTCCTAGCTGGGAACAGTTCCTAACCTCAAGTTCCTGCTGCTGTGGGTTAGGTTCTAGATGTTCACTGGGCTCCTCCTATTCGCCCCCCTCCTCTTTGCCTGTGGTTCGTGCTGTCAACCTACACCTGTCCCTGACAGTATTGCTCATGATAGGCTACTTTATGCCATGGTAATAAACTAAACTCTAAATCCCAAAGGATTGACAAAACAAAGGTTCATTTCTCCTTCACACTACACATTCATTAAAGTTTGGTGGAGCACTCCACCCCACACTGTCAGACAGAGGTCCAGGCTGATGGGGGCTGCACCGCCCCATTGGAAACTAAGTAACGTTTCCTGTGACAGGGCAAAGAGGGACTAGAGAATCTTTCACAGATATTTTGCTGCTTCAGCCCTGAAGTCGCACAGGTCACCACCACACCATCTCTCTCATTGGCCAGAAATAATCACAAGGCTCTGCCTAACTGCAAGATGCCAGGAAATAAAAGGAAGTAAATGGAATGCTTGGCGAGGTTTACTGTTGCTACCGCAAACAGAAACTATTTAGTCTCAACTGTATCTAACCAGGCAGCTTTTAAGAACCCAATAAAACAACATTTATCCTTTAGAGTCCCTGCTAGACATGCAGCTCCTTCTCAAACACGTTTACTAAATTCACTTATGAATGACAAGTCCTTGCTTCTTCTCCATTTGAAGCACTTTATGGTGCCATAACCTGCATGTGCTTTTTCTATGACTTAGGTCATAACAACCAACGTTACAATGTAGAAAATGGAAACTTTTCGAGATCAAGTAAATGTTCTAAAGTAACAAAGCTAGGAAGTGGTCAAATTGTGATTTTAAAATCAGCCTCTTTAAAGTGAAACAGTCTTTCCATTAAAATGGACTTCCTTTATGTCACAATAGTCTTAGATCTATGCAGCTTTGATGGAGACAAGCATAGACATTTTATTTTCCAAGCCCCAGTTCTTTCCCAAATTATTAATAAATAACTACCAGATTTCAGCCATAACGTTATACTAGCTGACTTCTTTTCAAATCCTAAAAGAAAAATATCAGTCTCTGATTATTCCTCAAACAAATAACATGATATATAAGAAATTGAGTTTTAGTCAGAAGGTGATATGAAATACATGGTTCTTACATCAAACTAGGTTATTAGTATAAATTTATAAATATTTCTTTTAAACAAACCATCATATTGTTTTTGGTGTGTAAGATTCTTACTTTCCCAAGACCTGTATCTGAAAACTCTGAGGTCTAATCATTTTCAAATTCCTTCATGTAGAAATAGCAAGGAGATGTTACTCTGCTTTAAATTCATCTTTTGGAATTTATAGAATAATCTAACTAAAATTTGGGAACTAAAAATCCAGTGGCATGCCAAATATGCTGGGGCTTACAGAATGCATTAAGCCAAATGAAGTGAATGGGTATTGTTTGAAGTGTATTAAATTCAGATAAACTCAGGACTTTTCCTCTAATAAAAGAAAATAATTATCATTTTAATTTTGATAGACTTATGCCTAAAACTATTATACTCTATTTACTTCTAATAATTCTTTAAAGACTAAATTGTGTTTTGAAGTAATTGCTGGGAGCAGGCTTTATTATGGCATATAAATCTTTTCAAACAACTGATTCAAAGAATTATTAAGAAATTGATTTTCTAAACGTATTTTTAAGTATAAATAATTTCTCCTTGAAAACTCACTTTTGAGACTAGGAATGTCTGTTAATCCTCTTTTGTTTACTTGGTTTACAAATAAGATTGTTTCCAGGCTCCACAATATGGTTGTTCAATGTCTAACATGTTAATACTTCACTTATTGGAAGACCAACTACTTAGTAACATCAGACATCCAGTACCCAGAAAAGGCAGAAAGGTCACAGACTAGCTAAACCAGGAAACACAAAATATATTCATTTACTTAAGGATAATCCCATCTGGGGACATACTCAGAGCCAAGTTTGTTCATATTTTAGATAAAATCATACTGTAGTCAATAATGTAATTTACCAACTCATTACAATGGAGGGAGAAAATTTCAGAAGAAAAGAGGGAATTTATAGAGGCAGGTAGGCACTACTTCTTTCATATTTCTTTTAGTTGCTATTCATGTAATTGTCATCAGAGTGAGAGTCAAAAGCCAAAGGTTGAGACTTGTGTCGAAGAGCAGCGGTATTGCCCACGTGTTCTCACCATGACAAGTATACTTGGAAACAATGTGGCGCCGAGGCAACAGGCGGAGGTGAATAGACTTGGAGCAGGGTAAATGCTGGGCTTACGGAAGTCAGTAAGCTGAACGAAGTGCATAGGCGTAAGAGGGCTGAAATAGAAATCACAGAGCATAGCATTGAAGTCAAACCATCAAACTCAGTATTTTTTCTAGAATATATGTATGTACATATGTCTATGTGACAGGCAACAAAACTTTGAAGGGATCAAAAATTCATAGCTAAGTTCATAGAAAAATCTTTTATGCCCTCATCGTGATTTTCTAAATCAAAACAAGAAGCAGCCAACATCCTGACATTAAAGTGAAAAAGGTATATTTAAAACATTGCACTTGTCTTGCCCTTTCTTTATTTCTACACAAATATTATAGTACTAGATCCTGTCCCTTAAGATGAACCAGTAGTCAGACTTTATTTCTTTTTCTTAAGAAAACCACATTTTTTATATACGAAATGGTAGAGAACTAACACACAAAAAAAGAAAATATGAGACCTTAAACTTATTTGTATGCCAAAAACAATAATTTGAGATTAAAATAAAATTATAGCTTTTACTAATATTGTTTGAAGTGTTCTGAACATTGAAAAATCTTATATTTATCATATATATTTATACAATGAAAAACATGTATTTTTTTGTATTGTTGGAATAGAACTAATCCTTCTGCTGATAACTAGAAAAGCTAACTATGGATATATATGCTTAGATTTTTGGAGTTATCAATGAGCTGCCAGTACAGCAAAAAATTCAGATACTCTTTAACACTAAAAAATTTTCAAGATATTTAAAAATTAAAATAAATACGTATACAGTAAAATATAATTGAAATAATCTTAAAAAAGAAAAAAGAATTTGTGAAAAGTATTCCTATAGCATATATTAAGATTTATTATAAAACTACAGTAACTAAGAGATTTTGATTTCTGTGAAAAAAAAATTATAAATAGATCAGTGGGATAGAATAGGAAACCCAAAAACACATCTACACTTATAATGAATATTCGGTGTCTGACAAAGATATCACTGCAGATTGGGAAAGAGCAGTAATAAAAAACAATAAATGAAACTTAGTCGATTGAATATCTGCATAGAAAATAATGAAACTCAACTCATACCTTTCATGGTATACACACTGTAAATATACTATTTATAATTCAGAGAGCTTGAAGATTGAAGCGTGAAGATAAACTTCACAGATAAAACTTCCAGAGGACAACATAAGAGTATACCTTCAATGGTATCTGGATTGGAAAAGACTTTTTAACACGAAAAAGAATTAGTTATAGAGAAAAAGATTGGTAAATTAGATTCATTAAAATTACAAACTTTTTTTCATGTAAGGCACTATTAAGGCATTTTCTCTCTGAAAATGCTGTTCATCAAGTGGGAGAAGTCAATAAATCTGTGAAAAGATATCAACTTCATTACTCATCAGGAAAATACAAATTCAAATCACGGTGAGATACCAGTACCCACCAGAATAGATAAAAATAAAAGGGACTGACAATAAAAAATGAAACAATAGGAACTTTCACACACTGCTGATGAGTGTGCAAATTGGTAAAACCATTTTAGACAACTCTTAGGCATTGTTTACCAAAGTAAAAGACATAAACTCCATGATCCAACAGTTACACATCTAAGAATCTACTCAACCAAAACACAAACACTTTTCAGGAGAAAGTATATGTACTTTTCACAAAAAGAAGAAACTTAAATATCCTTCAGTAACAGATAGATAATAATTTTAGTATACAATGGATACTAAAAAGCAATGATAATGAAAAATCTCCAAAAAACAGTATGAATGAATCCTCAAAACACAAAGTGAGCTAAAGAAACCATACATAAAAGAATATCATATGTATGATTCCATTTATTTAAAATTTAAAAAGCAAATCAACACTAAATTATAGCATTTATTGATTCACACTGAGTGATGAAACTGTAAAGAAATGCAAGAAAGTGACTGAAGTCAGGAAAGTAATCACTTTGGGGGAGGCGGTGGGGAGCTAGAGGTGATAGGATTCAAAGGTGCACAATGAGTATTTCTGGTTGCTGCGAATGTTCGGTTTCTTGACCTGTGTGGTAATAAATCATCTCATTCCACGTTTTTGTTTTGTATATTTTTCTATTATTTGATAATATTATAATTGCTTAAACTTCATTATTCACAAACACATGGATGACTGTTGTCAAAGAATATAGATGTGTTATATTGTACTATATTATAAATACTGATAACTTCACAGCCACAAGGGTTTCTGTATTTGCATCACTGAAGACTGAGACCTTGAGTAACCACTAGTGCACTAAATTCCATTGTCTCCCTACATTTTCAGGAGCTTTGCTTCCTTCTCTCCTGTATCATCATTTTGCCCTCTAAAGTGGGTCATTCTCCTCAGCAATCTAAACATACAATATTTTTCATTTTATTTAAAACAAAACAACACTCCCTGGTCCTTTGTCCAGATATCACCCTCTGATAATCTTCTCGTCTGAATGCTGGTGTTCCCCCAAAATTTGTGTGTTGGAACCTAATACCCCAGGTGGTAGTATTAAAAGGTGGGGCCTTCTGAGAAGTGATTAAGTCATGAGGGATTAGTGCTCTTATAAAAGGGAGCTGCCTTGTCCCTTGTGCCATGTGAGAACACACAGAAGGCATCATCTACGAGGAATGGGCCCCATCAGACACCAGTTCCTCTGGCACGCTAGTCTTAGACTACCTAGCCTTTAGAACTCTAAGAAATAAATTTTGTTGTTTATAAGCCACCATTCTAATTATTTTGTTATAGCAGCCTGAAAAATCTGACACCTTCGTTTTCTCTGTTTTACCTGAAAGCAAAACTCCAGAGTTACCTAAATGTAGTGTGTCCACTTCTCCTTCCCCTCTCTTTTGGACCTATTCCAATAAGGCTTTCATCACCACTTCACTAAAACCACTCTTGTCGATTCACCAAGGATCTCCATATTGCTAAACACAATTTCTCAATTTTTAGTCCTTTCTTCTTCAACCCGTTAACTGAATTAGATAGAACTGGTGGATCACACCTCCTTCCTTGAAGTACTTCTTCACCTGGCCCCACACTCAATACGCCCCTTGATTCTCTTCATGTTTATTTCCTTGTTTGTTTAGTTTTCAGTTATAATAAGCCTAGTGGCCACTATATTTCAGCATTGGGCCAAGAAATGGCCTTTTCTGTTAATTTAATCTTCAACTGCCTTGTCCCATTAGAAATTATAATTTGTACTTTAATCTCACTCCACATCATACTCTCATAATGAATTAAAACTGCAATTTAAAGCACTATTAATACTTCAATAAGTTTAAATTGTTATTTTATGATATGCCCCATTTTCACTTATTTATTCCATGCTTTTCACTGCCTTTACCATTTCTGCTTTCATTGCCTCTAGAGTTTCTCTTGAGGCTAAGGAACATGTTTTCCCTTTAACTGGACTCAGTCATATTTCTTGGGAGGAACCTAAAAAGGGGGAGAAAAATAAGGAAGAAATTGTTCATATTGAGAAATTAACATCTACTTTCCCTCAAAAAAATTATACTCATCAATATACCAAATATTCATTGAGTATCTACTTGGTCCCAAATACTTGCTAAGGGCTAAGGAAAGCAGAACTAAAAAAATAATTCCTACCTTCAAGTAGTTCACAGCCTAAGAGGAGAACACTATTTTTAAAAAAAATGAATCAGAAGAGCACTATAGATTTAACAATCTGTTCTGTCAGAAAACAGCATTAATAACTTGGAAAAAAACAAAAGTGATTATTAGGTGTTCTTTCAGTAACGTGCTGGGTTAGATGCTATTGACTGGGCTATTTTACAACTCTATTAGGGCAGAAGTTAGCTGATAGATGTTGTCCAGCAGAGATGCAAGCAATCCCTATCTGGTGGAAAAATAACTGTAAAGCTTTATTTCTCCTTGAGACATTAATCGGTTCCATAAACTATATACTTTCACTTGACACTCCTTTATTAAATTGCACGTATATTTATTAACAGTGGTGTGCTGGAGCCAGCTCACGTTGGCTCGTGAGAACCAATTATTTTGTTTTCAGGAATTTTGAAAACTGGTTGACTTCATGTTGGTAGCTTAAAATCAGCCATGGTGGGAGTACTTGTACTACAAAAATCAGTAGACACTACTAATCAGAGTTTTTGTTTGTTTCCTGGAGAGCCAATTGAATCAGTTTTAATGTTTTATTGGTTCCCTCCTTAATTGACAAGTTAAATAAAATAGACCATTTAAATATACAATTTTTGACATATGCTCATTTTATATCTTTATAAACAGCCATAGTTTGAAAACTTTTGAAAATTATCCTTTAATAATTTATGCCAATTGTCTTTCATAAGAATTGTTTAGCCATCATTCAATTATGTGAATGAAGAAGTTGATTTTCATAGTCACTAGAACAAATACAGAGACTGGCTCAGCATGGATTATTTAAGATGACAATGTAAAATATTACAATAGTAACAATTCATCTCAAACAAGGGAAAGAATAGGCAAAATAATATACAATTCACATACTGTTATACGATTAAATGTCTTAAATTCACCAACTTGACTTTACAAAGTAAGGTCTCATTCCCTTTTAATATTTGGGTTGATTGCTACAAAACTACCATTTTCAGTGCATTCCCAGCCATTTTCCAGGATTTCATTTACTAGCTCAATTGAGTATCTGAAGATATAAATTCAAATCTTCAATTCTCAGAAGAGAGATAACCATTTAAATTTTAAAGAGCTTTTTTAGTCTCTTCAACAAAGGTTCAAAAAACTCTTCTAATCCAGACTTAACCACAGCATTCCATTATGATCCATTTTTCTTTTTTGCAGAGCAATTTTAAAAAGCCACTTTAGATAACTCTAGAAATTTGGTGAGATAATCAGATATTGATATTATTATCTTCATTTTACAATAAGGAAACAAAGGTCCAAGATTCTATCTTGGGAAACCTCACATAGTATACTGGGTGGTTCTGATATGACTTGGCTGGTCACTCTGTACAAAAGTGAGAAAACAGAGTAGAGACAACTTTAAATGAATAGAAAACAGGATTATATCACTGTCAGGTTAAAAACTATGCAACTAGTTTACAGACAAGCATGATAATCTCAAGACCAAAATTTAAGCTAATTTCCTAGATTGTTTTATTTTCTGTACATATTCAGTTAACAACTCATAACTTTCAAATCTGGCAAACAGTAAACATTGGGTGATTCAAGATGCTTAGCTTGTGTGCTTGGATTTTTAATTTGTAGATTTGTCATGTAGCAAGTTCTTGGCTTCTGACAGAATTATCTTCAGCCATAAGCTAAATAAGGTGCTTGGATTTCTGCCTATTTGGCAGCAATTCTTTTTTCCATTAGAGGTTTCACTTATGTTTTTATATCACTAGTTGAATTTCCTTTTAAATCACTGTTGTTTCACAATTAGATATTAATTGTGGTTTATGAAACAATAGTCTCATGAAGTTGAGTCATTTCAAAACTTTGCATTGAGTACATGTGCTTTTGGTAGCTACAGTAATTCCAGGGAAGCACTTAGATGAGGATTTTTTTTTTTAAGATTATACAAAGGATACCAGCATCATTCTTCACAGATGTAAAAAAATTAATTTTACGTTTCGTATGGAACCAGAGAAGACCTCGCATAGCAAAAACAATTCTAGGTAATAAAAATAAAATAGGAGGCATCAACCTACCAGGCTTCAAACTCTATTACAAAGCTGTAATATTAAAATCAGCTTGGTACTGGCACAAAAACAAAGCCATTGACCAGTGGAACAGAACTGAGAACCCAGATATAAAACCGTCCACATATAGCAAACTAAATCTTGAATGTCAAATATTGATCAAAATTAATGAAGATACAGAGTTCATAAGATCTCAAGTCATTTGGATGTTATGAATATCATCACAATGAAAACATTACTCATTTATGTGAGTTTATATATATGTTTCCACATAAATAATTTATCTTCTCAGGAACAAATGAACAACGACTTTTGGTTTGCTTTGGTTTATTTATGAATTAAAGAACAATGCTTCAGAAATTTTCAGGACATATTTAATGTTTTAATCTTCTACTCAACATACAA
>CAUYSK010121261.1:0-44696 GCA_963575035.1 Avahi laniger | reverse complement strand
GCAATCTGAGCAAACTAAGACAGTGCCTTAAATTCATCCAAATTGTTAGGTGTAGCAGTAGTTCACACCTTATTGCTGAGTAATGTTCCCCAGTATAGTTCTACTACAGTTTCTATAACTGTTGATGTACTAAAGGGCATTTTGGTTATTTATACTTATTGATTATTACAGAAAAGGCTGTTACACACATTTGTGCATTCTGTGTGTGTGTGTGTGTGTGTGTATAAATAAGTTTTCATTTCTCTGGGATAAATGTTCAGGAGTATGATTGCTGGATTAGATGAAAGTATATTTAATAATAGTTACTTAAGAAAAAGTCAAGCCATTTTCATGAATGAGTATATAAATTGCATTCTCACCACCCATATTCAAGTGATCCAGTTTCTCCACATTCATTCAACATTTAGAATTATTACAATTTTTCATTTTACCTGTTCAAATATGTGTGCAGCAATATCTCATCATAGTCTTAAGTTGCATTTTCTTAACTAGTAATGGTAAACACCTTTTCATGTGCTTGTCACCTGTATAACCTCTTTAAGTGAAAAGTTTTTTCATTTATTTTGCACAATTTATAACCAGATTGTTTTGTTTTGTTTTTACTGTTGAATTTTATGAGTTCTTTATATATTCTAGATAGGAGATCTCTGTAATATATGTGTATTTTTTTTTCAGCCCGTACTTTGTCTTTTCATCTTCTTAACAGGGTTTATACAATACTAAGGTTTACAATTTCAATGAAGTCCAATTTATCAATTTTTTATTTTATGTATCATACTTTTAATATCATATCTAAGAACTCTTCACCAATCCATAGGCTGAAAAGATTTTTCTTATGATTTCTTCTATAAGTTTTGATCTTTTAATTAATTTATGTATTTATTGTCTATGGTATCCAAATGCTCTACCCCTATTTATTGAAAAATTATCCTTCCTCCATTGAATTCATTTTATATCTCTTATAAAAAATCAATTGACTGTACTTGTGTGGACCTACATGCACATTCTTTTATGTGTCTGGGTCTCTGCCACTATCACCCAATGTTGATTACTGTATCTTCATGTTAAGCTTTAATATTAGATAGAGTCATTTTCAAAATTTTATTCTTCTTTTCCAAAATTATTTTAGCTATTTCAAGTTTTTCCTTTGTCATGTAAACTTTAGGCTAATCTTGTTTATATCCATAAAAGTAGTTGTGAGGATTTTAATAGGAATTGTTTAAACTTATATATCATTTTGGAGAAAATTTAAATCTTTATTATGCTAAGTCTTCCAGTACATGAACATAGTATTTCTCTCAATATATAGTCATCCCTTGATATCTGCAGACAATTGGTTCCAGGACCCCCTGTAGATACCAAAATCTGCAGGTGTTTGATTCCCTTACAGTCTGCCTTCTATATCCATCGATGCAGAACCCAGAGATAAGAAGAGTCAACAAACTACAAAATTCTGGTGAAAAAATCGTTTGACTTTTGTCTAATTTTTTCATCAACGTTTTGTAGTTTTCAGGATACAAGTTTGGTTTTACTCTTTTTTTACATTAGTTATATTACATATTTATGTTATAAATGGTATTGCATTATAATTTTGATTTCCACATTTTCATTGCTACTATATAATAGATATAAGATATGCTTTTGAATGCTGATCTTTTATTTGTGATCTTGCTGAACTGTTTATTCATTTTTGCACCTTTTTTTTGTAAATTCCTTGAATTTCATATATATACCAGCATGCCATCTGCAAATAGAGACAGTTTTCTTTCTTCCTTTCAGATATACATATATCTGGAGATATACGAATGTATATTCAGATATATATATCTCCAGATATATATCCAATCTTAGGGGGAAAGCATCCAGCCTTAGATCATTCCAAATGATATTAGCTGTAAATTCTTTTTTAAAAGTCCATAATCATGTTGGAGAAATTCCTCTTTATTCCTAGAGTTTTTGACAATGTTCATCAAGATTGATGAATGTTATCAAGTGACTTTTTGGTCAATTGTCATTATCATGTGGCTTTTAGCCTTTTAAGGCAATAGATTACATAAATTGATTTTCAAATATTAAAACAGTAGATTAGGAATAAAAGTCCTAGCTCTCCACCTGGTCTTCTCGTACACTACTCTCATAAGAAGAAGAAGTGATTCACGACAGCCAAACAAGTCTGGAAGTCTAGGCTGCTCCCTCTTCCTTTGCTGATTAGGATGAGTATAAAGTCAGAGATTTTTTCCATGATGTTTTGCTAGAGCTGTATTGTTTTTGTTACGCTATTTCTTGTCTTGCTTTTGGCTATTAAGAACAGTTAATTCTCATGGATTTTTTTTCCTCTACTCTCATTGCTATTTCTAGTCAGACCACTTCTCCAGCACCTATTGGGATATATGGAAACAAACAAACAACAAAAAAAAAAACACAAACGAACGAACAAATAAACAAAAACAGGACTCAGAAAACTTCCATGTTGTTCCTCTAGTCCAGAGCTCCATGGGCAATATGTCTTCTACTCTCTTTATTTCAGAGTCTGTGTTTCTTTTGTATTTGATGTTCAGGGTTTCTAGCATTATTTATTGGTAGGAATAGGGATAAGTATGTCTACCGCAGCTTGCTTAGAACTGAAAATTGACATATATTTTTAAGAGCTTAATCACACTAACTTTTTTGCATTGCTTTGTCGGTAAATCTAGAGCATTTTATTGGCACCAGATTTTTCAATCCTTTCAGGAAAAAAAAGAAAGCCTTCCATTAACGAAAGTGGTAGGGTAATTTATACATGAAACAGAGGCTAGAACAATACTTTATAAATTTATCTTAACAAATATCTATCCTAGAATTTGACGGATACTTTGCTGATCACTAGGGAATATAAGAATGCATAAGACAGTTATTTTTCTAAAAAATGGTGAGGAATTAGTTAGTAGATAGAAAAAAATAACCACATAATATAAAAAAGTGTGTTAAATATGATGACTGAGGTATGCACACAATAATAGTAGCACATGAAGAAGAAAAACACAATCTGAGCCAATGATTCCCAAATTGCATCAGATTTACCTAGTGTCCTTTTAAAATCAGAGATGCTGGACATTAACCAAAAGCTTCAGATTCAGAACAGTAAAACAGGAACCAAAATCTCATTTTTAACAAGTTCCCTAGTATTGCTAATATTCTCGTCCAGAGACTACCTTTTGAGAATTAGTAGGATAAGGAGTTTCTGGAAAACGTTAATACTTGATTCTTCTTAAAACTGAATAAGAATTCACCAGAGAACTCAGAATAAAATTCTTAGCTGTCAAAGACATTCTAAGGATGAAATCTTAATAAAGATGTGTAGTAATTGAATATATTATGTAAAGTAGTTATTTTCAGTCTTAATTTTTCAATGCAGACACTTTGGTTGAGAGAGAAATGTTGTTATCAATATACATTGAAATAAAAGAATATTCCAGTTTAGGTCCTTGGGTGGAAAGGACAAAGGTCAGATTTCATCAAGTGGCATCAGGAAAGTTAAAAAGAATGAAGTCATTTCAAGTATATTAGTAGAAAAAGGGATATAGGTCTTTAAATCTAAACGAGTTCTGATTACAGTAAAGGTTGAACTTCAGCTTAATTTTATCTTATCAAGCTAATTAAAAGAAGGTGAAATCTATGAAGGTAAGGCCAATGCTAAATTTGCTAAATAAATTTCTATTCCTTTTCCTGAACCACAATTTTTTGAAATACTTTATTGTGGAGTGTCTTATAATTAAAAACTTCTGTCAGACACTTCATTTCATTTTCTTCTTACTAATGACATGAAAAGATTATTTCTTTTTTGTTCTGACATAAATCAGAGACAAGTACCACTAAAGCCTTAATACATGAAAAAGTCATGTTCTACTTTCATAATTCTCAGGTTCTCCTACTTTATATTTTTGGACTTACAAATACAATTTTACATAAAGTCTCTTTCTTCTCTTATCTTCTAATGTGCTTCTTAGATATGCAACTACCACTAAAATGTTGTTTAACTACTGTTATTTTTTTATTGACTTTACCTATTTTAGTTAAATTATGGAAAAGACAAAGTTATCCTTATCTTAATTATATTATAGTATTATTATTTTTGTAGACATATTTATTTGGGTAGATTACTGGCCAGAGATACAGGAAAATGATATATAAAACCTGCCACAAAAGAAATATTAAACAGATATTTGTAAAATGAATGAGATACTCCATTAACTTAACCAGCACTGCCATAGTCATATCACCTTTAACAATGTTTATCCAGAAGTCAAGGTCTGACAATTACATGCTCTCTTTATGTAAAAAGAGTATAGTAAAGTTAATTATCATGGTTGAATATGGGGCCAGATCTCTTTAGCTGTGATCTCAACTTCTCTTCTTAACAGCTATATAGTGTTGAGTAAGTTAATGAATTTTCTATCTCATAATATTTAAAAAATAGGAATGACGAGTATAGGCACTTGGTGATAGCAAAATGGTCAACATAGGTAAAGCACATATATAATGTACTTTTTAAGTGTTCACTACAGTTATTGATTACGATGAGTGAGATGCTCCAAACTGCATCCATAGTGTGCCTGTGACATGCTAAACCACAGGGTGAACTCATATGACATAGGACACCAATGACATAAAAAACTTACAAAACTAACAATAAGCCAAATGGCCTCCTATGACCCTTCTCATTTTAACCCTCACCTGAATCCCAAACGAACCTTCTGATAATATATAAACGAAGCTTCAGTGTGCAAAAGGGAGGTTAAACCAGAGAAAAAGAAGCTAGAAGGAAAACAGCTGTTCCTTAAAGTTTTGAGTAAGGAAGCCCCAGTATTTCTACTGTGGACTTTGAAGTCAAAGACAGTTCTGAAGAGGCAACTTCCCTTCTGAACATAATTACTCCAGTCTCATGGAAAAACTCTTCCATCTAGGGAAGCCCATCCATATGAAAGAGCAATTAGATTCAGAAGGGATTTCGCCTTTTCAGAATTGTCTCTGCCTCCCAAGTCCCAGGTGGAAATATTAGGACTACTTTATTTTAAACCTTAAAGAACTTGAAGAGTATCATTAATGTCCTTAGATTTTACCTGCCCACTAATTCTCTTTTCCTTCTTTAGGTGAAATAAGGGAAGTGACTCAAGGCAAGAATGAATTGAAAGGAGACAAATGATGACTTATTTGTTTATTTATTTTTTTAGGTCATCATCACAAAACATCCATCAGTCCCTAAGCAAGGGAAAAGGATGCTAGAAAAATCATGACTGGCAATGATGGGAATTTGTCTGCTCATTATCTGGCTATCAGAATATGGGCACTGATTTCCTTCAATTGCTCCTTTGAAATTTGAGCAACCTCCTGAGCACTCTATGGGTGTGAGCCAACCCACCCAGTGAGCCATCTGCAGGGTGTTCATTGAGTGTGGAGGATTATATACTAATTACAAAAAACAGTTATATTTTGATTGGCATACATCATATCTCTCAACTCTCTGCCAGCTGTGAACAAGTTTAGGGTGACCCTGACCATTGTAGTTCCATAGTCCACAGAGCAATATCAGCAAACGATGAATATTTTCAGAAATAAATCTTGAAAAGAGAACATGAGTTTACAAAGAAACATGCAAAAGAGCTGAATCAACCATTTTCACTCTAGTTAAACACCAAAAAAGCTAAAAGCTTTGATTTTATTTCTGGCAAGTCAAAAGGAAGGAGTTGAAGCCATTTCCTGGCATACAATTCAGAGAGGAAAGAGCCTGGTGTAGGGGGTCTACAGGTTTCTACAAACCCAATTTCAATTTATACATAGGGGTTCTAAAACTTAAATATATGTGTTCTTTGCTACAGCAGCCTGCATGCAGGTGGTCATTGACATGAGAAATAATGATCTACACACTTTTTATCCACTGTCACCGCATAATAATTCCCAAACTTCTTTGCTTCCAGTCTTTAATTTTTGTTCCTTCCAAAGTCCTGACCTACCAGTTAAGCTCTATTCAGAAATTCAGGTATATTGTTAAATTAAGATGCTTCTCTTTTCACACCAGGTTATGACTCTGTAAATTGCTCGGTGTCCTACTGAATAGGAGGATTCCCCTCACGGTTTCTTCAGGACCTTGCCTACATAAAGCTGCAGTGCAGCAGCAGTCCATTTTTAGCCTTCCCCATATATCGAGCCATTCCAACCACGAACCAGAACCAAATTCTTACTCTACCCCCATCACATGGAAGTAAATATAATAAAACCTCATAGGGCCATAGGTTTGCGTTGAGGGAAAGTCACAGTCACACAGGGGTAGCTGACTTAGGAGAGCCACGACCACCTCTTATATAATGTAATTATGTCCTCCAGGCCAGCTTAAAACCTGATCCTGAATAAGTCACTTTTACCACTCTATGCTTTATTAATATGCATGTCTGTATTTATGACTTGGTAGACCAAATAGTACTCATTTCTGTTTGTATAATCATTTGATATTCCAAGGTCAGGTACTTTGCATCTGCTAGGGAACAAGAACATGGTAGTGGCTGCTTTATAGATGGTAAATCTGTATCTGATGTATACGGCATGGAATTATTGCAGAGCCTTCATGGGTCTGTGCTGGAAGTCCTCTAATAGGGCTCTAGAAATTCACAGAATGTCCTTATGTACCATAAATACCTATAACATGATGGGATCTGTGATGCAACATGGCCCAAGAAGCAGAGTCTATTTGAATCTCTTACAAAGAGAATTCAAATCTCTTACAAAGCCCTCTCTTCTGCTCTGACCCTATTCAAATGTGCAGTCCTTCCAAAACACTTCGCATAATTACCAAATCTTGTATGTGCTGTCTCCAAAATCTGAGGAGGCCTGCAAGTGATATGCCTATTTCTTAGTGATTAGGATGTACGAGGTCTTTACTTTGGAGCAGATAGCTCAACATGCTATACTACCAGCTGTGGTTAATGCTGTTGTTGATTTTTTTTCCTTTTTAATAAAATATACTAATGTATTATATCTAGTGGATTTGCCAGTGAGAGACTTGTGTTTCCTTAGATAGTCCATTGTTGAAGTTTTCCAACTTTAACAGAGGGCCTTGGTTTATTAGAATGACTGAAAAAGTGAATAGCAATCCTCACCACTGTTTCTCTGAAATAAATTCCACCTGATCTTCATCTCACTTTATTAAACCCCAATTAAGTGACTAGGTAGCTAAACCAAAACTTTAATATATGTTTTATGGATAATGAATAATGTAAGAAGCCAAATATTCTACTAAGAATAAAACTTTTAGATCCTGTGGAAGCCAGGCAAGGAATATATTTTTGGAAAGGAAAATGTTTTTTATGACAGACTATAATCCATAACATTTAGATGAATATCTATTAATATATACAAATATATTCTTATATCATAAATATTGTGTATGAGTATGATTGTAAGTTTGTGTTAAGTTTTCTCAACAATTTCTTCCTTTTGTAGAGCTGGAAAAAATAAAAAGGAGTAGTACATCTCTGCCATTTCGGCCACCACATTAATAAACTATATGCAAATCGATTATTTTAAAAGATCTGGTTTGAAGTATGCACATAACTAAAAAACTTCAAAGATTAAGTCACTCAAGAGAAGTCCATTTTAAATGCTTCCTAGACCTTAAAAGAAACTTGAAAATACAACATATCTTCTGGAAATAATTATTTCTATTTGATTAAAAAAATCATTTCAATTGTTTTTTCAATTTCTTTACTTTTATCATTATTTTCTTCTACAGTATTCAGTGAAATGAAACATGATATGAACTTTGCCATCATTTATGAATCAATGTAGTGACTAACTGCAAACCAGAACTAAAGAAATGCTTCTAAAAAGCTTTTGAGACAATAATACCTCTTTATATTGACATCTAAGTTCTAGGGATACCTGTTAGAATATTTTTTGTAATTCTCTTCTTTCTCTGGGCCATTTTATCTTGCCAAAGTGAAGCATAGTATTAAGCAATTAGTAAGGTAACTTAGGGAAAAAAAAACAAAACACCAGCTTTGTATGATTGTGAATTCGACTTTGGAGGTCACAGAATGAAAGGCTTTGTAAGGATAGTTATTTCTTTCACTCTGATGGAGACAATGAGGACAATAAAATGTTAAGCTTTCCTGTTTTCATGAGAATGAAATGAAATCAGAACTTAGGTGTTTTTCTTTCTTTTTTTATTTTGGGGGGACAGAATTTGATGATCTTGAAGTTAACCTTAAATTTTGAATATCCCTGAACCGTAGACTCTTTAATGCCACTCACCTATTTCTAGCATTGTCCAACATTCTTCTAATTCAATTTCTTTTTGCCATCATAGTTAGAAGCAAACAGCTGGCTGACAGTTCCAGAGAACCTCCTACTCTAATTAACTATCAGATTATTCTCTTCAATGGCACATGTTACTGTGTTTAATATCAGCAAATGACATTCATGATGACCTTCTATACTTGGTAGCAAATAGTAAGCCAAGAAGACTCTGAACTACGCAATGTAATAAGCGCCCTCTATAGCACAATAAAATAATTGTTAAAAAAAGAAAATCAATATTTCCAGATGTCAGTTTTGTTAAAATAGATGAACTCTGAAATTGTTTCCACAAAGGTATAATAAAATAAATTTAAAATATTTGGGTGATTACCCAAATAGGGAGAAGTGCTAGAAGTATGGATTTGCTCTTTTTACTCCTCTAGCTTATATTGTTTTGCATTATTTTTTATTCTAATCATATATAAGTGTCACACAAAAGGCCAAAGATTTGATTTTGCCTTATACTTTTCTGTTGGGTAAGCCTATATCTTCCTGTATGCCAGCTAATTAATCACTAAATGAAATATTATGTCAAAACATGTCAATATCTTATTAATGAAAATTTTTCTTTTTAAGATAAGATTTGTAGGTTGACATTATATGTTTATCAATAATATTCACATCTCAAATCTAATGTTCATCTTAAAGTTCTTATATTATTTAACCTAGCAGCAACATTTGGTACTGGTAATCATTTTCTCAATAAATTATTTTCCTCTTCTGTTTCAGAAAATCATGTAAACCTGAATTTCCTCCTACATCTCTGACCATTTTTATCAGTCTGATTTGCTGATTTCTCCAGATCTCTGATATTTAAGCCTTTAGATCTCTCTGTAAACTCATCCAGTCTCATATCTACACGCTGATTACTCCCATCATTATAGCATTCCTTCATTCCAGAATCAATATCTAACTGCTTAGTTAACATTTTCCAACTTGGATGTCCAACAGAGATCTTAGACTTAGCATTTTCTAAACTGAGCTCTTCCGACATCTTTCCCCTTTTAGTTTATAGTAGCTCTATTCTTCTAGCTGCTCAGGCAAAGACATTGGTTTCAACTTCAAGCCCTCTTTAAATCTCTAAGCCCACCTGGTCAGTCAGAAATCCTATCTACTTTGTCTTTAACATGTTCAGAATTTCATCCCTGTTAATTAGACCACTGTCACCATCCTGGTTGAAACCACCAGTATCTCTCACCTTCTAACTGGTTTCTTGCAGTTTATCTTCACTATAGCAAATAAAGTATTCTTCTTCGTATGGAAGTCTGTTCACGTCCCTCCTCTGGTCAAAATCTCCCAATGACTTCTTATATCACCAAAGAGAAGTGAAAGTCTTCATGACTTAAAAGCCTCTACATGATCTGATTGCTAGTTACTCCTCTGACACTCTCTCTTGCTATATGACTCTTCCTGTCTTTCACTCTGGTCCAGATCACTTTGCTTTTCTTGTTGTACTTTTTGTCTTTTCCTGTGTTTGACGAGATACTCTCCTCTGCTCTTCTACTATAATACTATTTAAGGTTGAAATTTATTTTCCCTTTATATTCTTTTTGCTATTTGCTTTACTAGATCTTGACAAATTCTTTAAATTGAATGATAGCGCTGATCCCATATTTCCACCAAGGCAACTGCTACCTGTGCTTCCAGTAAGAAGTATAAAGACACAGCAAATACAGGAAAAGCACTTGCAATCTGCTAGTTTTGTTTCTTAGAAATGTCAAATAAATGTGATGATATATTTTATATTTTCATTCAAATAAAAAGTTTGGGATAAATACAGTAGAATTATAAATATACACAATTAGAGGAAACTAATACCATAGGTGAATCTAGGTGGCATCAAATGAGAGCCTCTGAAACTATTTCTTTGATTTTTATTGTGTCATTTTTTATGTAACAGGCAGAGAAATTCAGATAGAATTTAGAACATTTGCTATTATTTTCACCCATTTTAATGTGTCTTTTATTACATGAACTTCTTTATAATAAATCTAAGGATTGGCAATTAACAGGCCACTGCACTCCCCATATAAAGCATGTTAAGATATAGACAATGAGTTGTCAGGCTAAGAAATTTAGTTTGCTGTCTTTATATATCTCTAATAACAAAATAACATGCTTTCATTTTCCCCATAAATGATGTCAATCCAAAATTTTAATTCCTTGTTACTAAGTTCTTAACCGTTCATTTAAAAACAAAACTCATTGGAAAAATACATCCAACAAAATAAATTCACAAACTCTTCAACCTTTAAATCAATCCAAGAATTTTACAAGTTAATAGAAATGCATCAAAAATTCCCAGGAAATGTAGAGGGTAAATTAGACATATGAAACAGAAGAATTATGGGCCATATTTTTTAAATAATGAAATCCAAAAGTCTATGTTTTTGATGAATGACTGTTTTTTCTTGCCCCACTACCATTATTTGCAACTGCATAAAATCAAGACTTTATAGGAGAATTTATTTATGGGGAAAAGAAAGAAACAGCTATAGCAAATGGAAGTGTACCTTCACCGTTCACAGAACTGCCAGTGTTAATGGTCTATCTGTGACAGCAGTGTTTCCTCCATAATCATCCTCCATCCCTGGTATCATTTAGATTTTAAAGATTTTTGCTTAGTCTCTGATATATTGAATAAAAAAAATCTTTGGAAACTTGCATTGTATCCCAAATCTTATGATCATCTCAAAGTCATTATCTTATTAATAAGAATACTTGCATTAGTATTTTCTCTATTCATATTTCTAGAAATACCCACTGTGATATACCATATACATAATACTCCTTAGTGTACTGAGGCTATTAGCTTATTACTTTATAACTGCATTACACAATTGCAGAAATTTAAACTCAGGACTATCAAAGGTTCTGCCAGACAGGTATGCATTAAACATGATGTTGCTATCCAGTTTCATCTTTTGACTTACTGATAAACTAATAGGAGATGATAAAGAAAAGAGAGACCTAAGTAAAGGAACAAACTTGCAGTCAAAGGGGCCATAAGAAAAATTTCTGCATTACTTCGCATTATAATTTAATAAAACTTCAGCAACATGTTGAAAATATACTAAGAAGAATCTTTGATGAAAAGACAAAGAAAGGAGATAAGGGATAAGGTAATCTTCTATTGCTGCTTCTGACAGATGCTTTGCTGTGACGCCAGTTTGGAGAGAGTGAGGAACAATGATCAATGTGAGCTCAAATTTTACTCTCAAATTTTCCGTATCTTAAGTTATTTTCCATTATAGCGTGTTTTGTGTTCATTCCTATCCTTACCGATCCCATGGCACAAATATAAATGGCAGTTTACATACAATATATGTGTAAATATTTAAAAGTTATATATCAAATTCAGAAACTGTTAAATAAAACATGTATCTCCTTATGTTCATACTTATGCCTTTACAGTAAAAAAATAAAAAGTATTTCTCAAATTATGTTTTTTATATAACTAAAAACTGTCAAAATATCAAGGATAAATAGGATTACTCATTATTACGTGTAACAGTGTTCTTGAGATGGACTGCTGATGTTTTGGTGAATAATAAAATACAGACATACATAATTCGTAAATCATTATATATTAATTCAATAAATTGTATTTGATTTACCTTATTTCTGCAAAATAATTTACTGCAGTTATAATCTAATTTTTCACATAAATTTGAATTATTTCAGCTGTAATGATTGAAACATTTTAAAAATGCTTTTGGAGGATACAAAATGAATTATTTTTATCAAATATACAAATTAACATAAATGTGATCTTCGGAAATTTCAATATTAGACATGTTTACAAATTATCTTTTTTAAAATATTTCAAGTAATCTATTAAAATGTAAAATCAAATTGTGACTGACCATTATATTTTAAATCAAAATTAGTTACATAAATGTGTACTATTAATTTAATTATTTATATATTTTATGAACAAGTATGATACTATTTGCATTTCTTACATTCAATGTCCTTTCATATCTCACTGTAAATAATCATGTGTTACTTCTGAACCTAGAAAATATGTAACTACAAACATCTATCTATGTATTTATCTATTTTATTTTTTTCTTCTTGAGAGGGTATATGCTTTTATTTTTTTATTTTGTAAGTAATTTTAATATTTTGATTTCACTTTGATTAAAATATCTAATCCATGCATGAATGCTGCTTATAAATGGTCTGAAATGGTTATAACTTTAACTAATGATAGAAGAAATAAGAAATAGAGTCTTCCTGGCCTAACCTTCTTGAAGTTTGGACCATTTTTTTAATTTTGAAGAATTACAGGGTGCAAATGCTTTTGGTTACATAGATAGTTTTTATAATTCTTGAGCCAGAATTAAAACTGTGCCCATCACCCAGATAGTGTTCATTGTACCTGTTAGGTATGTTTTTCTCTCCTTCCCGTCTCCCCTTCATCCCTGCTTGATTTCCATTGAGATTTACTTCCCTCTATGCACACGTCTGCTCATTAGTTAGTTCCAACTTAATGGCGAGTATATGTGTTTGTTTTTTCATTCTTTAGATACTTCATTTAGGATAATGGTCTCCAGTTCCATCCAAATTGTTGCAAAAGGCGTTAAATCATCCTTCTTCATGGATGAATAATATTCCATGGTATACACATACCATGTTTTGTTAATACACTCAGGAATTGATAGGCATTTGGATTGATTTCACATCTTTGAATTTGTGAACTGTGCAACAATAAACATTCGCGTAGATGTGTCTTTTTCATAAAATGACTTCTTTTCCTTTGGGTCAATACTCGGTAGTGGGATCACTGGTTCAAATGGTAGGTTAAAAGTGACATGGATTTTTTTTTTTTTTTAAGAGACAAGATCTTACTCTGTGGTCCAGGCTGAAGTGTAGTGGTGCAATCATAGCTCACTAAAGTCTTGCACTCCTGAGTTCAAGTGATCATTCTACCTCGGCCTCCAGGATGGCTGGGACTACATAGAGTGCCACCATGTCTGGTTAATTTTTTATGTTTTGTAGAGATGGGGTTCTCACTTGTTGCCAAGGCTGGACTCAAACTCCTTATCTCCCATCTCAGCCTCCCAGAGCACTGGGATTATAAACATGAGCCACCATGCTCAGCTAAGAATTTTTTAATACTGTATAATACTCCTCAGTCATCATAAGCAATTGTTGTAAATACCACACTAATTCCTCTCTCTACCTTGGAGCTGGGTGTTGGAATATGAAAGAGAAGTGAGAGAATAGTGGTTGGCATTATGCTGGAAGATATTTTATTATGCAAGATTCTGTTTCATTGATGCTGTTTAAGAGAGAATATGACTATACAATTTGTCTCCTTACTAAAAGCTGTGCCCATCTCTGATGTTGTGTGGCAGATACGCTCCAACCTCCTAAGCAATTTTCTGCACTTTTTTCCACCTTCATTCTCAAATAGCATTCTAAAAACATATTCTAAGAGATAGAAGTTGTGTTGCACCAGCACTAAGCACCTGTATTCTTAGAGAAAACAGTACCCATGATTTATTTAATAAGGGGTATGTGTGTGCACACATGAATGTGTGTGTGTATCTTAAGATAGAAGTGTCCCCTCTAACATGTGAGGGTTGGAGCAGCCACCTGTGTTGCCTGAGGTCGAGCGGTACTAAATTATTGCCTAGATACATTTCCATACACACAAATCAAACTCTTTCTGTGAGAACTACTTTGTTTCTTTAAAAATAATAACAATCTGCTCTGTTTTCATAGTTCTAACTATTCAGACTCAAGAAATAAATACAGTACCCTTTCTTAAAGAAAAAAACAATGGTCTGAATAAAAAGATTGACAAGTTGAAGAATATAATTACTGAGAGCATCAATATAAGAAAATTGCATTTATAGATAAGCATTCATCAGAGGTGTATTAGTGTTCTATCACTGCTGTAATATGTTTCCACAAATTTAGGGGATAAGACAAATGTATTATCCTTCAGTTGTGTAAGTCAGACCCCAAAACAGGGATCCTTGAACTAACGTCAAGATGTTGACAGGGCTGCATTTCTTGCTCACGCTTTTGGTGTCATATCTAAGACTCTATTGCATAATCCAGACTTATGAAGATATACTTCTATTTTTACTTAGAAGAGTTTTATAATTTAATCTCTTACATTAGGTTGTTGAACCATTTTGAGTAATTTTTATGTGGTATGAGGTCGGAGGTCCATCTTTTCTTTCTCATGTAGATGACTAATTGTTTCAGTACCATTTGTTCAGGAGACTATAGATGGAGTATCACTTATCAGAAATGCCTGGAACAAGAAGTGTTTCAGACTCCACATTTTTTCAAGTTTTGGAACATTCACATATACTTACCAGTTGAGTACTCCTCATTGAAAAATCTGAAGTCTGAAATGCTCCAAGAAGCATTTTGCCTGAGCATGACCCTTGAGCATCATGTCAGCACTCAAAAAGTTTCAGACTTTGAAACATTTCAGATTTCAGATTTTCAGATTAAAGATGCTAAACCAGTATTATTGAATAGTCTTGGCATCTGATATGGTTTGGATGTTTGGATATTTGGCCCCTCCAAACCTCATGTTGAAATTTGACCCATTGTCGAATGTGGCAAGAGGTGTTTGGGTCGTGAGAGCAGATCCCTCATGAATGGCTTGGTGCCCTCCCCCAGTAATGATGAGTTCACACTTTATTAATTCACACAAAAGCTGATTGTTTAAAAGAGTCTGGCACCACCTCCTCCCTCTCTTGCCCCTTCTCTTGCCATGTGACAGGCTTGTTCCCCTTCCCCTTTAGTCTTGGAAGCTCCCTGAAACTTTCATCAGAGGCAGATGCTGGAGCGATGTTTCTTTATAGTCTGCATAACTGTGAGCCAAATAAACCTCTTTTCTGTATAAATTACCCAGCCTCACTTCTTTTCTTTACAGCAACACAAAACGAACTAACATAGCATCCTTGAAAAAATCCATTGATTATAGATTTATTGGTTTATTTATAAACTATGAATTCTATTCCATTGTTCTTTATGTCTGTCCCTATGCAGGATCACACTGTTTTGACCACTGAGGCTTTGCAGTAAGTTTTGAAATCAGGAAATGTGAGTTCTCCAACATCGTTGCTCTTTTTCAATATTGTTTGCACTATAAAGGCCCCTTGCAATTCCATATGAATTTGAGAACCTACTTTTATGTTTTTACTATAAAGGCCATTTACATTTTAATAAAGATTGTGTTAAATCTGTAAATCATTAAGTAGCATTGCCATCTTAACAATATTAATTTTTCTAATCCATGAATACAGGCTGTCTTTCCATTATTTTATATCTTCCTTAATTTTTTAGCAATGTTTTATAGTTTTCAGTATATAAGCTTTACACAATTTTTGGTTGCATTTATTCCTAAGAATTTTATTCTTTTTGATGTTATTTTAAATGGAATTGTTTTCCTAATTTCATCTTTGAATTTTTTATGGCTAGTATGGTATATAGAAATACAATTGATTTTTGTGTGTTGATCTTGCATCCTACAACTCCAATGAATACGTTTATTACATTTCGTAGTGCTTTCTTGTGGAATTTTTAGGATTTTCTATATATAAGATCATGTCTTATGGGAATAGGGATGGTTTACAGCTTGCATTCCAATTTAGATGTCTTTTATTTTTTTCACCTGTCTAAATGCTCTGGCTAGAATTTCTCGTACAATGTTGAATAGCAATGGCAAAAGCAAGAAGCCTTGTCTTGCTCCAAATATAAGGGGAAATAAAGCTTTCAGTCTTTCACCATTGAGTATAAATGAGTTTTATATAAATGAGCCTTTATATAAATGACCTTTATCAAACTGAGGAAGTTCTCTTATGTTTGTAGTTTTTTCAGTGTTTTTGTCATGAGGGGGTATTAGATTATGTTAAATGTTTTTTTTTTTTGCACCAATTGAGATTATCATGTACTTTTTTCTTTATTCTATTTATACAGTATATTTCACTGATTTTTGTATGTTGAGCCACACTTGGAGCTACCCATTCTGATGCTTTTACCGATGTCGCTCTCTAGAAACACTCTGACTTTCATTTCACCATCACCTCTCTCTCTGGCCACCATCAGGCAAGGTTTTTGACTTTTTAGGATTCATATAATTATATCTGCCGTACCCAAGATATCTAAAATAATCTCTGCATCTTAAGGACTTAACTTTAATTGCATCTCAAAGTCCATTTTTGTCATGTAGTTAACATAGTCACAGGTTTCAGGGATAAGAAAATGGATATTTTTGATGGGCCATTATTCTTCTTTGACCATAAAGGAGGATGGCAAACAAGAAATCTTTGACTGTTCATGTTTTTCTTACATCACCTTATACTTTTTCTTAGTGTCATTTATCACAAAAATAAAATATTATATGTATGTATATATGTATAAAGCTTTAATCTCCTTTTTATACCTTAACCCTCACGAAGGGCTTATTTTTCTTACTACTATTTTAGTTCCTAGAACATAAGAAATATTCAATAAAACATTTATTGAATATTGGCTGATTTTGAAAATGTCTTTGTAAGGACATAGTGATTTTCATGTTAGCTAAATTTTTCACTTATGTTTCCGGTAAGTTTTAGCAAGCTTTAATGTTTATCTTCCTACAGTTTTCTCCTCTACCCTAGATGAAACACTGAATTGATTTTGTCATGCTGTTTCTGGAATTGTCCTAGGCTTTGTATTGTCAGATAAAATACAGAGTTTGCACTTTAAATTTCAGGTACGCCACAAATAATTTTCAATGTAAGTATGTTCTATGCAATATTTGAACATACTTATACTAAAAAATTAGTCATGGTTTACCTGAAATTTAAATTTCACCAAGTGTCTTCTATTTCTGTTTTCTAATTCTGGAAACTCTACCCAGGTTAGACACCCTAGATTTTCTATTTTATCTCACTCTAAGCCAGGGTCTGTCACATACTGAGTTTTCATATCTTAGCTTCAGCCTTACTTTCTGTCCCTGAATTCCTCCATGGTAGAAATTGGTGAATTTTTTCTTAAAAGTCCAGATAGTAAATATTTCAGACTTGAGGGACCACATGTACTTTATTTTGCATATTTTTCATTGTGGAATTGTTTTAGTATAATTTTTTAAAAGTGTAAAAAATATTTCTAGATTTGGATGGTATAAAAACAGATGGCAGCCTCAACACAGGATGAATTTACCAACCCCTAAGACTGAAATTATTGTTAGATATAAACTCAATTTCTAGAATAGAGGTCTTGGTTTGTTCTTTCAGAAAACCATGTATCTCTTTTTGATTTGAAGACCTGATCTTAAACAATCATGGTAAAGTCTTTTCTGGTATCTTCTGTTGCCTTAAAATGCCTGCTTTGTGGGATTCAAAGCAGTTTTCTACTCACCTTCATTGTATAACTCACTTTTATCCTATAGCCACGATCCTACAGCCCATCTACATCCTATAACTATGCCTCATCTTCCTCTCGAGTGGAAGCAATCATCCATTGCCTGTATTCAGGTTATTCAATAAGTAGACCCTAAGATGGGAGTATGCATCAAAGACTTGTTAGGTGAATAGCATGTTATAAAAAATACAGGAATGGAGCCAGAAACCATTTGTCTGCAATGCAGATATGACCTTGTAAAAGAGAGATAGAAGGGAAAAGGGTAAGGTAGGAGCTACTTAGATTGCAGCTCAGAGTTATGAATATTCAGCAGGACAGATGGGGTATCCCACAGCCAAAGTCTGACATCAGAGCTATTTCTTATCTCCCAGGGATGGCCAACCTTAGTATCCCTGCCATCTACAGTTATTGCCAGACAGCAGCTCATGGTAAGTGTGTCCTCAACATGAACACAATAATAAAATTCAGGGCTCAGTAGTTGAGGTGTTCAATCAATTAAGCTTCCTACAATCAGAGATCTAAGAGGTACTTTTTTTCTGTGGCACATCCCAATACCAGAGAATCTCATGGAAACTGAACCACTGACCTTTTTCCACCCAAGAGAACACTATGCTACATAGCTAGCTAGCTGGATAGATATATAGACGATAGATATATTAAATAGATAGGCAGGTAAATAAATAGATACGTTTAAAGTCCCCCTCACCTCGACCCCTCTCTCTGTCTCTCTCTCTTTCTCTCTCTCACTCTTGCCAGAATCTCACATCAATAACAATCTGAAGAGAGCCCATTGGTCACTAACTTAGCTGACAACTGTCTGTACCCTATTGAAACTAATTTGTGCAAACAATCTCCTTTTCAATAACCTAGGGCATTTCTAGGCCCTTAAAACATGAGTAAGGTGGTAGACACTTTTCTGGACAGTTTTGTTGTATGAGGGAAATCACCAGCCCCTAAACCGATCAAAATAACTCAAAATTCTCCTCCCCACCCACTCATCTCTAGGCTTTTCCTGTCAGCTAAAGCTTTGTCAGCTGCAAGGACACTAGGAACCTTTCTGGGTCTACTTCCAAATTCTGGCCTCTCCCAGACTGTAATGTTATAAGATTTAATGCTATGCTAGTTCAATTTCCAAAAGATGTCAGTTTTCTAGCTTAAAGAATAATAATGTATATAATTTTTTACATGTGTGAAAATGTTTTTTAAATGTTTAATGTAAAAATAGACTTGCAATACTCACCACTGGTTAAGAGATTTTTGTAAAACTGTATACATGTGGATTGTGAATAGCATTTGTTAGTTCTATTATTAATAGCAAATGGTTTACAAAATATATATGTTTTCCTACAAGACATATTTTCTAAAAATGTTTCTGATGTTGGAGCAGGTCACGTGTTAATATCTTGCTTTCATTCATTAATCACAGGATGGGAAAGCATATGCTAAGACTGAAAGTCACAGCTAAGTAAAAAACTCACTTGGTGAAAAATGTCAGGTACATAGACATAATCATGATGAACATAAAATTTGTTTCTAAGTGTGAACCTAAAAAGTGTTTGCACCAAAAGTGGTTTATTCCAACCTAAAAAGTGGTTGTAGTCATCACCCATCTTTTGTGTAGAAGTCACATCCTGCATTTCATACCTATTCTGTACGTGATCTACCATTAGGATGATACATAACTCTGCTGTTCATTAATTATTTTTGATTAATTAAATCTCTTCACATCATGAATGGGGTATAATATGTTATTCTCTTATTGAAAATCTCTTTTTTTAGTTGTATCTCAAAGAATCAGAGACGATTGGAGAATATCAGCATTGAATGTAGCTTCATTGTCAAATTTCCTAATAGTCTGCTCTTGGAATAACTTCTCTCAATATCTTTCTTCACACTCACCCTTATGTAGTGGAATCTGGGCAGAAGGAAATGCCCATCTTCTGCTTCATATTTTTAGTAATTAGGAATTTTTTTTCTACATTTATACTATATTTTCCATATTGTGCTTTTTATTGACCTGTAATCTTTTTCTCTTTCATTCACCCCTCTTAATACTATTTTATGGTATGAGAGAAAAAGTAAAGTTTGTTGTTGTTTCCTTATGGCAGTGCATCAAATATCTGAAAAGAGGTTTTATGTCCCCTCCTAAATTTTTAACAGAGGTAATTTTCAGTTCTTTCCATAATACCTCATGTGGCAATTTTTAGATGATTGTTTATTCCTATTGAAGTTCTGGAATGAATTCTGGTTTGTCCATCAGAAAGTATCACATCTAGATTAGTCCTTTGACTCCAAGAATGCAGGAAATAAGTTTGTGAAATAACAAATATTTTCTAAGTTAATCACTATTGTGCTGAACACCCTTGAATATTTTTGTGAGTGGTTAGGCCATATTGGACATAGATCCTGGGGGTTGAACAAGAGGAATAGTTTACCCAAAACTGCCAAAATAGCATAATTAGGAGGGGAATAGAAATCATAACTATGGAGGGAGGCCAGTGATTTGGGCCAGTTTAAAGCATTAAGATAAAATACTGCAGTAAACAAACAAAAATTTGCAAAATAATAAGCTAGAAAGCTCCTGGAACAAATCAAGGGAATTGGAGATTCATCCGAACAGGGAGTTCTTAGTGACTGGATTTTTTTTTTGTGGTGCCTGTTACAAGGCCCCAAAGCAGACTTGCAAGAAGAAAGTTGTTCCTGAATGTATGTTACGGGCTTTCACAAGTATCAGCTTATTTATTCTTCACAACATTTAAAAAGTAGGTAGGTATCTGAGCACCTAAGTGTATATGTGACTCAGTCACAGATTTAATAAGCACCCTGATCCAAATCCCACAAGTATAGCTGATTTTGTCTGTTATGTACTATAGGCTTTGTTGAAAAAGACCAATGACAAAATGTTCAAAGTAAAGACATAATGGCTAAACAGGAGCCTCAAGGATTTCTCAAATTTGATCATAGCCATTAAAGGGTTATGGTGGGGATCATTAATCTAATTTTTCAAAATCCTCTCAGAATAACATATAGAAACTGAATTTAATAATAGAAAAACTTGAATAAGGATTCTTTTCCCCAGTGTATGCTTTTTCTGGTTTGTCAAAGATTAGACGGCTATATGTGGACGGTTTTATATCTGGGTTTTCAGTTATGTTCCACTGGTCAATGGCTCTGTTTTTGTGCCAGTACCAAGCTGATTTTAATATTACAGCTTTGTAATAGAGTTTGAATGAAATGTATCTCTTAGTAATGCTTCTAGTTATGTTCTCTGGACCAATTTTGGCAAAGCTACACACTCTCTACATTACCACCCTTTAAATACTTTAAGACAATATTCTATCCCTTTCTTTTTTTGAGTCTTTTCTGGGCTAAATCCCCTCAATTCTCCAACTATTTTTTTAAATGTGATATAATTTTTTGCATACTTCATTTTTCTTGCTATTCGTCTTGTATTGCTCAATTTCCTTGTAAAATCTAATACTAAAATTCAGCGAACTACTCAGATATATCTTTAGTAGTAAATAATATGATGAATTTTTTTTGCCATGCTTCTGAAATTTAATTTTTATTAATGTGTCCCAAGTTTATATTGAGATTCAATGTAAACCTCAGGTCAATTTTTCATATGAAATATTACCAAACCAAGTTTTCAAACTTTTATGTTTTGGGCTTCTATTATTTTAATTGCTCAAGATAATTTTGATTTTCCAGCTCTTCTCTACCCTGCCAAACTGAGGAACAGCTCCATATTTGATAAGCCAACTTTAGTGCCTTCATCCTGGGCACTGATATCAAAGCCAAACAGGAGGGAGACAAGGGCAGGGCCTCTGACACTGTAAGAAGACTGGAGAATCCAGTAACATTGAGCCTTTTTAGGACTGGCTCACTACCATTTAGCTCTGCAATATTGAGCAATTTGATTAAACCTTTCAAAGTTTCAGTTTTCGAACTGGAAGGTGGAGATAGTTATACCTCCCTCATGTGGTGTAAGAGCTTTAGATGATGCACAGGTTCCAGGACTTGACTTGTGTTTACAGGTCAACAAGTGATAGAAATTATTTCTATCATGGAGCTCTTACTATGTGGCAGCCATTCTGCAAGAAATTGAGAAGACAAATAAGAAAGAGTATTTGTCCCTAAAGAATTCAGGACAAGATAGCTTTGTTAAATACAATGTAATTTTCAGAGGTTTCAAAAGTGATGTAGTTTTTTTTTTTTTTTAAAGATAGGCATGGAAAGATATTCAACTCACATTTTAGTGGAAACAAAAAGCAAGTTGCAAATGGTATGCATTGTATGACTTCACTTTAAACATTTTATATATAACTGTATGCATATAAGTCTAGAAAAATTACTGTTCAACACCAAGTGATGCTCATCTCAGAAGGGGCTAGTAGTGGCAGTGATAAGAGTATTTGGGCTTTCATTGCACTAGGTATGCCCATGTTTATATGTACACATGTGTTTTTAAAGACTAAGGATGCATAACGTTTATAAACCAAAACAATTATGATAATTGTTTAAACTATGATGAAATAAGGTCCTCAAATACAAGCATATCCCGGGTATTTGGTAGGGGAAAAGGCGGGGAAATATTAACCATGAATAGAAGAAAGGAAAGGTGTACCCTAATCACCAAATCCTTTCTTTATAAGTTTTTATCCCGGGGTCACGGCCCTGTTTCTCTTTTTCTGAATTCTTCCTTTGAAAGTTTTCCTAAGACCCCAGCTCCTCTTGGACTGGAGATATGCATTTCTCCCCACCAAGATGTTTGTATTCTGGCTCTGAACTACAACCTAGTAGCTGAGGTGCTACCACCTACGTCCAGATGCTTCCAAATATAATCTTCCCCTGGGACCTCTGCCTGTTGGTACCCTTAAACTCTATGTCCTATATGTCAAGACCTTTATCTTTTTCTGTATACCAAAAACTCAGATACAATCACCTGCTCTGGGGATTGCCTCTCCCTTTCCTTGCTCTGTGGGTTTCCTGTTTCCAATGCCTGAGGATTGGTCCACTCCTAATAGCTAGTCCCATCCTGAGGAATTAATTAATTTATTTTAGTAATATAGTCAGTGAAAACATCATGGATTTTGGAACAAACAGACTTGAGTTTGAATGGCAGGATACTTTATCAATTATTGGAATTTGGACCTTTTTTTTTTTCCTATTTTGTTATCTGTCATTGATTCTCTCAACAAGTATTATCAAGAGTATTGCTACATTCTACAGGTTCAGTGTTGAAATGGTGTTGAAATAGAAATAATTTTTGTCCCCATGGAGCTCATGATCTAGTGCAGGATGCAGAAAAGTGAACACTGAAAATATTAAGAGTTTTCAATGTGACAATAGAAGTATGGGGTATTGTGGGCAGTAAGAAGTGGGTCACCTGACCCAGACTTGGGGTGGTCAGGAAAGAGTGAAGACCCAGCTGAGACCTAAAGGTAGAGAAAGGATTAGCTGTCAAGGGGGATAGCTGGAGTGCGTTGAGGATGGGAGGGTCCAGGCAGAAGGAATAGCTTGGACAAAGGTCTGGAGACCAAAGGAACGTGGCACTTTCTCAGAACTGAAGGTCCACAAGCCCCTGTACAATGAGATGGGACTGATAAGCCAGATCACCCTGGGCCTGGCTGGTGGTTAGAGGCATTTAGAATTTATCTTAAATAAAAAACAAAGCAAAACAAAATTAAGTAGCATTTGAAGGCATTTAAGCAAGAGAGTGAGAGGGTCAGGTTTTCATGTTAGAAATATTTCTCTGGTTTCAATATAGAGAATGGTTTGGAGGGTACAAGACTAGAAGCTGTGAGAAAATTTGGGGGTGGCTGTAATACTCTAGACAAGAGATGATGGTAGCCTGAGCCAGATGAAAGGGTGGGTTCACAGAAGCAGACTGTATAAGAATTCAGAGAAAATGATATTTCCAATTTTATAGGTGTACCTATTATTTATTTAATGAGCAGCATTCATTGCCTCTTGATAATTTATAGGCACTTCTGGAATTGCACATGGGGTGGGCCCAAGTATAACTAATCAAAATAAACTAGAATTGTTAAAACATTATGTAAATGCATTAGGTTCGTTCAATTCAGGACTGAACATGGGTGTCAGAACTTTCGTGGTAATTAGGTTATCAATAATTATGGCATGAAATGAGAAATTATACCATATTAAAAAATAGAGGTATACAAACTAATAATCTAACAGCTGGCAAAAAACGATCAGTCTAGGCTTATTTTAATCAGAGAACACTTAGGATCAGCACATTGTAAGGCACTGGTTCTGTTGCAGTGTCCCTCTGTTCTAATTAACAATCCTTTTTCTTAGCATCTTTTTAATTGATTGATTTGCTTAAAGAATCTATCTTTTGTCAAATAGCAAACAGAATGAAGTTTCAGCCTTTATGTGCCCAGTATATGTTGGAATTACTTAAAGTAATGTATAACGTTGGAAAAAAATATTTCTTTTAGTTTGTTTTGTCCACTGGAGGAATCTGTTATCTATATTGAAGGTGATAGATATTTTATGAGTTTAATTATGAACAAAGCTCTTAAAGAAAGATAGTGACAAACTACCTTGCTTTTAGAGAGGGAAGAAGATGATGAGTTTTGCTTAAAACAATATTGTGAAATACTTAGTTTAGACAATGAAGGATTTTTTGAGGCTTTGGGAGTGAGGTTAGGGTTGTTGTGACATGATTGATGTAGATCATGTAGATGAAGAAAGTGGATTAACTTTATATGTTGTAGGAAGTAAGATTGGTAACAAATTATGGAAGTTGAAGGGGCAGATTGGTGGTCTTTTTATAATACATCTAACAATCATAACAGTCTAAGGAGGATGTGACTTACAAGTTTCCTTTTTTTCATAATTGTTAAATATTAAATTATTCAACACATATGGTCCTTGTATTTCAATTGTGTAGGTTATACTCTTTACAAGGGAGCTTGACCAAGGTAGGTTGCTCTGCTGGCCAAGCCAGGTACCTTGGCTGAGAATCATGGCTGCCAGTCACTGTTCTAGGTCCTTAGGATACATCAATGAACAAAAGAATCAAAAACTCTTGCTGTGGCCTAAGAATATGGCCAAAAAACACAACAAATAGATTATATAGTACATTAGAAAGTGATAAGTGCTATGGAATAAAATAAAGCAAGAGTACGGGGTTGGAGGTTGCAATTATAAGTACGGTTGTGAGGGTTGGCCTCATTGAGAAAGTGACTTTTGATCAGAAATTTTAAGGCAGCTTGTGGATGCACTCTCAGCTCACTTTGGGAAGAGTGGTCTAGGCAAAGAAATTAGCCAGTGCAAAGTCTTTGAGGCAGGATAGAGAATCTAGAATGTTCACAAGAAAAAAGTGTGTAGGTCAGGAATGATGATCAATTTGTAGCACAAAGATCTCAGGCTTTGGAAACACCTCATCTACATTCAAAGCCTGGCTGCCTCTGCTACTAACTTTGAGTCTTGTTTTGCTAAGTTACTTTACCTCTCTGAGCTTTGGTTGTTTCTTCTGTAATATTGAGAATAGAGGATGTCTTGCAGCACTGGCCTGGGAAGTGGGGGTCCTTTTCACATAATGGAATTATAATCATTGAGTAGAAAATAGATTGATTTTGTGTGACACCCAGGAATGGAACTCAAAACCAGTGTGGGAGTTAAGGGGAACTAATGTTCAAGGGGAGGAGGGTATGAACCAACAATAACAGCAATTTGGGGGAGTGGGGATGGGGTGTGGGAGTGTTACAGTGAGGAGGAACTGAGAAGTTGATCATATGGTATTTATATTCTATATTATTTATGGAATGCCTACTATATGCAGAACTCTTTGGTATTATTTTATATAGTTGTACAGTTTCTCATTTAACATGATACAAAAAGTCAATTTAATCTCTCCTCTTTTTGCCTCTTCCTCCGTACCTTGACAGAGTTTTCTGCAATAGTTTAGTTCTTATCTGTCCTTTTACAGATGGATGACACCATTGCTGCTTTCTCTACCTGGATAGCTGTCTTTGTAGATGTTCAGTTGATTAAAGCAAAAAGACCATACCTACATTTATCCTTTATTTTGTAAACTCCTCAGAGGAAAACTGAACCTCCATTTTAAATTTAACCTCCCCATAGTTCTTGGTACAGTGAATTTTTAAAGAACTGTTGACTGACTGAAACTAAAGGAAGGTCAAAAGAAGAGGGAGTAGAGTTCCTCCCTCCACACACACTTATGTGTACTACTTTAGTTAATGTGCTTGTCTGAGGACCTGGGTGCCAGGGTAATAGGCGACATGAACATAAACAGCTCTTGTTTGGTTTTGCAAAATGTCAGAGACATCATTTCACCACATGTAAGATCCTGCTGTTATGAGAAGATACATTTATATTCTATTTTGTTTGGGTGCTTAGAAATGTGTTTTGTTTCCATTTTTGTGGAGGTAGACAATGGCTTGGGGGGTCTCTGCTTTCTGTTTATGGTTCTGGTCCATTACTTTGATGCCTCCAGACATTAAAAAATTAAATCACATGGACATTGAATAGCTGCATCATATATATTTAAGCCTGGTTATAGACATTCTATTTCCCACTTTTTTATGTGATTTTCATTGTTATATCATCATAGAGATCACCAACATATCACCAAAATTTATTTAGCTTAGTTTTAACACTTCCTGCCATAGCGGATGGAGTCAAAATTCCTAATGGGATGAAAATTCTTTCTTAAGCTTCAGAGAACAAGTAGAAAATGCACAGCCAAGGGCAAGAGAGGCAGGAACTGATGGGGGGAACACATGCCTTACCTGGCTTCTCCCTTTTGTGCCACGACCTAAGCTGACCACTCTCTGCCCCCCTCGTTCCACATAATTCCTTTGGGCTGTTTTCTTGGGATAATTTAAGCAAGAGATAGAGATGCTTCATCACCAATGGCCCCCAGGAGTTACTGGCTTCAGGTTAGTTCTTCATTCATTTATTTATTTTCCAAGCAAGCTGTGGTCCTACTTTCAGGAGTGAAAAGCCATGGCCCTGAAAGAGGACTTTTCCCTCTTTGCTCTCTGGAGGTCTTATTGTTTTCATCCTTTTCCATTCCAAGTGAAAATTATTCTCTTTGAACATGATAAACATGAATCCTAAAAATCCCCATCCAGCAGATTGCCTAGGGCATTCTACTTTAACTGAAAAAGGCCCCTGTGTTGTTCTATTAAATTGATCCAAATTGCAGAATGACAAATGTAAACTTCCTATGACATTTCTGCCAGGAGGTCCTAGGCTGTGATGAGCCAGAAAGTTACTCTGGACTTCTTCTTTCCAAGCTGTTTTCAGTTAATTTAAAAAGAAAAATAAAAACTATTTAAAGCAATGAACTTGCGCTCACTGGACTTCATAGCATAGGACCTTAAGTTGCTAAGATATTTTTTCCTGACTGCAGGTCCAATAGGACACGACAGCTCTGCACCACTCCATAGAGAGCTCTAATATACTGTTTAATGGAAGTAAGTAAAACAGATGCTTTTCATCTGCAATCAGTAGTAGAACCATTTGCTTACTCTCCCTGTCCATTTGCTGTTTCATTCTTGTTAATATATCTCTAGATGCAAGAATTATTAGGCTGTGTCATGAGAGGCAAATCAAGGGTATCAGCAGACTCAAAGAAATTGTTCAAACATTATTTAAAATGTGAAGTAGACAAAATGGATCCATTTGAAAAGTAAAAAGGAGAGAGGTCACCATCATTTCAAGGCTTCTCATTCTGCACATCCACCACCATTTCCTGGATCACCATTTCCTTCTCCTTTGAAGAAGATCAACAGTTTCCTTTTTAAAAATCAACTTGGACACTTCCTTCACTACAATTCAGTATTTCAAAGGATTTCACGGTAGGGTAAAGCAGAAGCCAGAGAACTGAAGCATTCTTTTCCACCAATTGGAAATAATTGTAATTATCTTCACTTGAATTTTACATTTAGTTCTTCCAAAGTATAATTCATCCATTCATTGTGATTCAGTGAATAGCATGTGTTAGTCTGCTCAGGCTGATATGACAAAATGTCATAAACTTGGTGGCTTGAACCAGACACATTTATTTCTCATAGTTCTAGAGGCTGGGAAGTCCAAGATAGAGATGCTGGCCAACTGGGTTCCCGATGAGAGACTGAGGGGCCACTTTCTGGCTTGCAGATGACTGCTTTCTTGGTGTGTCCTCATGTGGTGGGGTGTAGGGAGAAAGGAAGAAAGAGAGAGAGAGACAGAGACAGAGAGAGATATCTCTTGTTTCTTTTTATGAGGGCACTAGTCCCATGGTGAGGACTCTGCCCTCATGACCTCATCTAAAACCAATTATCTCCCAAAGGCCCCACCTCCATCATATTGGGGGTTAAGGTTTCAATATCTGAATTTTGGAGGGACACAAACATTGAGGCCATAACGATATACTTACTAACCACTCTCTAGAGATGTGGCACTGTGCTAGGACTGAGTGCTCAGTGATGAAAAAGACTCTCTTTTTAAGAATTTAGTGGAAAAGACAAGAATTACCAAAGGCATAGGATAGGTGAAGTGTAGAAAGTTATGAAAACATACAGGAATGGGGTAATATCCAATGACTTCATGAGGTACCTGTCATTTCAATCCTATTTTTAATTTTTTATTTCAGAATATTACAGGGATACAAACATTTAGGTTACATACATTGCCTTTGCACCACCCGAGTCGGACCTACACATGTGCCCATCCCCCAGACAGTGCACACCTCACCCATTTAGTTGTCAAAGTAAATAATGATAATCTCCAAATATTTTCCTCCATTCGTGTCTTTGGTATTTTACATTTATTTCCTAATCCCATCAGAACAGTTGGCTTCCTACACAAAGTATCACATTATATCCATACTTTGTACTCTGAATTACTGTATACCTCAGGTTCTAAGAGTCCGGAGCCATAGACGTATATGACCTCTTTTCCATGTGGAAATATAATGCAGCATTTCCCCAAACAACAAAACTGCCTCACTGCCTTCAGTCTTTCTCTCTCTCTCTCTCTCTGCCTTCTCCTTTAGGGTTTCTAGTAATCTTTGTATCATAATATGATAATACTTTTTCTAGGACTGATCCAGGATTTCACACAGGGTTAAATTTTGCACTCCATCCAGTTGGAGCCCCCAGCTCCATCTCTCACAAAATCCTGTGATTGATGTCACAAGAATGAAGTGAGAGAGTGAAGATCCTTGGGTTCTTCTTCACCCAGAATTCCTGGGCAACATCCCTTTTGTTTCTGAAGGGCAGCACCAAGAGGGACTCTGGGGACAGGCCCCGAGGGAAAGCAATACCCCTTGGCTGTCCTGGGGAGGTTTTTGAGGGATGATCCTGCCCAGGGTTGATCCTGCTGGCAGGTGTGAGAAGACCCACAGCCCCCACCCCCATCTCCAGTCTGGTAATCTTACTCCTGATGAGTCATGGAGAAATATTTTGAACCTAAGAAATTAAATATGTTTGCCATAGAGACTATGATGTTTAGATATTGCTGGGGCAAAGTGAAAGAGGTTATGTTTGTCATGTTAAGAAACCAGCAATTGTGAATGAGTGCTGTGATAAACACTGACAGAGTTTGCAAATTTTTGCTAAAATAAAACCATAGCTACTGGTTCCTCCTTCTGTTTCAGGATCTGTGGCATTCATTGATTGACTTTGGATACAATTCATATTATCCACTATTATGTCTGTTTCTGAAGACTGCGGGTTATCTTTGACCTGAGGGCAGGCACAGCTCTGCTGTCCAGGGTCCCAACTGTTAGCAAAGGGAATGATGTGAAAGTTGATGTAATGAGCAGATGTGGGGCTTGGTGAAGTGGCTGGCTCTGGCCCCAGCCTACCTGTCATTCAAATCCTGATTTCACGTTTGCTAAGTGTGTGGCTTGGCCTCTTACCTGATCCCTCTGTGCCTCAGTTTGCTCATTCATAAAAGGAAGCAATGATAGTACCTACCCATTAGAATTGTTATTTCATCTTAAGAAATTTTTGTGAGGACTCAATGAAGTAATGCATGTAAAACATATGGAACAATGTCTAGCACACAATAAACATTCAATAAACAATAGCAATTATGCAGGCTCTAGAACCTCTATAAACATTTACTAGAGAATTCACCTAAGTTTGGTCTATTAAGGACTCCTTGTTATCTTCATTTATTAATTGGAGAACATTAAAAGTTTTCTAGCACTGCAATAACTTAACTAGTTTGTTTATCTGGAGCTCCATCTCAATGAATAGGCTCTGTCCTAAGCCAGTATAGTGAACTGGGAATATATCCAGAATGTTTTAAATTTTTTTTCCAGAGAAAAAATAACAAAAGTCTTTGATCACATGGTAACATTTAAAGCAGCACTTAATCTGTGAGATGACTATGGACTGTCAGTTTGTAAATATATAAACCCTTGAGGTATATGTTTCATGTTAAAAAATCTTATTGTTTTGAAGTCCTACATTATAAACTTAGTACATCAGATCACAGGTGAATTTGGGCAAAATCACATTCATTCATTCAAAGCATACGGAAGTTTCTATTCTGACACCAGCAACATTTACAAGGATAAACATAAGTCTAGGCAGTAAGGAAGGAAAGATAAAAGAGAGAAAGTTTATGATGCTAGATAATATTGTTTAAAACAGTAAGTTGCAATATAAATTGCAATAAAAGATATTATTTATGTCATTAAAATAGGAGAGTTCACCTCCCAGAAGGTGAGGCCTTTGCATTTTCAGGCATTTTCTATCCCTTGTAAGTCTAAGGGGACAGGTACCCTGCACTACCCTCTGCTTTCCCTAGAATTATTGTATCAGGGCAGAGTATGTATCAGTGAGAGACATAGTTGCCTTATCGCTGAGGCTGAAATCCTAGATGTTCTCAGGAGGACAATAACTGTGAAAAATAAGCTCACAGCAAGTACATATCTAGCTCCCTGGGGTCATTCCTCAAAGCCTACTGATGAGGCAGGTTTACAGGACCCGCTCCCCGAGCCAGCATCTGACACCAATACCTCTGGCAGTGAGAAGTACAGCTGTAACTTACAAGTATGGGCCAAAAGGGCGGATCAGGAAAGTCTTGATGTGGTTTATCTCATAAGGGAAACAGAGGAGAGTTAATGACCTCATCCTTAGCTGCTTGGACACTTTGTAGTGTCTTGGCAGATAGACATTGGCCTTGGGGTTTAGCTTGCAGAAAGCCCATGTCAACAGAGGGAAACTCTGTGACCACCTGTGTATTTTGGCTGTGATAGTGTGTACACAACAAGTGCATAAAGAGGCCTGGGAAAGTACAGGGAAACAGAAGTTGGGTAGGTGAGGCACAGCAGACTGGCTTTTCTCATGGTACCCATGAGCATCGCTTGGCAACACAGCTCATATGGCCGGGCCTACCTGCCCAGGTTCACTCTAAAGTCTATGGTGAACCTGGAAGAAAGGCAGCTGCCAGTGAGCATACCCTGTAGGGGGGTCTCCTGAGCCAGAGTTGAGCTGGATGGGCAGTCTAAGGTAGAAAATGGAAAAAGAATCTGAAGTGCAATTAAGGATAGTCCCTGAGAGGGTTGAAGGTCAAGTTGGAGGTGAAACTGTGAATGAAAGAATGAGCTTGGAATCAGAGAGGTCCCAGAAGGGCTGATGGTTTCAGACTGACGCTGTGAAAATGGAAGGTGCTCCTGACACTAGTCTCTGCTGATGTTCTTGTTGTTTGTGTGGCAGAGAGGGGCAGAGGACAGGAATAGAGGCTTAAAGAAGGTGTGCAGGCAACATCCAATCAGAAACCAAAATTTCTCACCTGTCACACTCTGAGCCATTTATTACAAATGGCTTCACCTGGGCAGCAACTTAAAAAATAATGCAAGGGCTAGAAACATAATTACTTCATTACCATTCAATTTGGCTATGCTTTGAAGAAGAGGAAAGGGAATCTTTTTCATTGATGTGAAAAAACAGACTTGCACAGCCATGATCACTTCAATCTCATCTCATCCTTGGTTTTGTAGCTCTTGGCTTTTGACAGGTGCACAGATTACATTACTTTTGGATAAACCAATAGTAATACTGCCATTCATTTGCAGAGTGCTTTACAGAGGATAAAGTGTTCTCACTTCCATGACCTCATTTTTTCCTAACAAGTCTGAGAGCTACTATTATCACCCTAGTTTAATGAATGAGGCTTATTTTATGGATAGGGTCACAGAGCTATTATGGAATAAATCCAGGACTAGAATCCATTACTTCATTTCTATTACAGCAAAGAAAATGTATTGTTTTCTGATTTTTATTGAAACAATCTCCATCACTATATATATTTTTTGGCTTGTTCTTTATATTTATTTTAGTTCAGTTGTCTTTTTTTACTTTTTTTTATTGTACTTCAAAAAATGTTTATGTGAGTATATGGAAAAGGAATCTAAATGTTATAATTTTATACTAAGGGAAGATTCTCAAAACCCTCATCCTGCAGTTACTCCAGACTGTTTCCTGTGGAATTGAAATCTTAGAGTCAAGAGGCCATTTAGAGTCCATTAACTTTGAAAGCATTTGGTTAATATTTAATTCACTGGTCAAAGTATTGTCACACACCAATTGGTCATCTGAAGCTTTGACAGAATCTCACACTGATTTACTTCCATAATTTTCTGATTTTAGTTCCTGTGCTTTCAATATTATTTTTCACCAATAATGGTTTCACTGGATTATGTTTCTTGGGGTGTGGCCCTCGCTTAAGGTGTGCAGCCAGCCGGGGGCTCTGAGCCATGAATGAGGCTCACTCGGGTGATAGGATGTGCATTCTGTCCTCTTGGCAATCCAGGTAAGCACGTGGGATACAGTGGTTGCAGGCCAGAGGAGAAGACAATGACCTCACTGCACTTATCACAGTGCCATATCTGAGTGCTGAGAAAATAATTTGAACCGTATCTCAAGTTAAGTAATTTCATTTTTAAAAATTAAATATACACTTTTAGGCTTCATACCAGAGAAGAGAGGACAGAGATGTTCCTGGAACTAACAGTGGAAAAAGTTATTTCTAACTTTTATTATTAGGGGCAATAGAGATGTGCATTGGATTTAACTCATTCTAGTCAACATTCTTCGTGCTGGTGGCAGCAAGATTTGGAAATTCAATTTAGATTTCTATTAATATTTGTAGTGAGCATGTTTTGCAGATGGAGACACTCTTACTGGAAACTGGGCATACCCGAAGCATAGCCACCAGCTGTTGAGTGCTCAGTTTTGGTGGACTACTGGATAAGGCGAGGTGTAAACAGATCACTGAGATTTGATGCGAGGAACACATTCTAAAGATTCCTTGCTCCTGAAAAATAAATCTCTTCTTTCTTAAATCTTAGCATTTATTTTTCTTTCTTCAGGCTTTTTATAGGAAGGCCTGGATTTTTTATGTGCTTAAGGTGGGGCTTGTCTGTAGAATGCTGACCAGTTGACATTTTTGAAGAAATCAGTCTACCTGATTGTTTCACAGTCCCCTAGTAGAGACTAACGATCTAAAACACTAAGCTATGTCTTGGGAACATTATTTTGTGGAAGTTTTGAAGTGAGCCATCCTGTGCGGGTAAGAGAAGAATGAGTTCTGAGAATGAAGTAAGAATCACGAAAACAGGAAATTCGTGGGTCCTACAGGAGTGGGGGCTGGAGAATGGCAGAAGATGGAAAGTTGCCGATGAGAGAGAAGGTTGGGGTAGACGACAGGGCCTTTCATCTCGGGTATCTTGGGTGTGCTCTGTTTGAGGTGGGACATCAAATTGTGTTTGTCTTGCTGGTGGCTAGGAACATGGGTCCTAAACTCTGGAGAGAGGGATATGTTAGTTGGATGTCGCAGGCATGTAGACAGCAGCTACAGTCGGGGAAGAAGCAGAGGTCGTTCAGGGAATTCATGTACAGTGAGAAGGGCTAGGGCTCATCGTGAGTCACAGCAACACTTATGGGATGAGCAAGGGAAAGGGTGTCAGTAATGAAGCATTTTCACAGGTAGGAAGACCATCAGAAAGGCAGAGAGTTTTAGAAAGGAGAAAGCTGTGCACAATGCTAAATGCAGTGGAAGATTGAAATAAGATAATGTCTGAAAAGTATTATTGAATTTGAAAATTAGTGAGGCCCTGGTGTTTATATGAGAGAAGTTTCAGTACAGTTTTTAGGGCAGAAGCCACAATTTGATAGTGGAGGGGGTAAATGGTACCTGGAGAAGTGGAGTAGAATATTACGGTTTAGAGTGTAGATTTAAAACCCAGGATGCCTATGCTTGAATTCTTGCTTCGCCATCTGGTAGCTGTGACCTTGAATAAGATAGTAACCTCTTTGTATTTCAAGTTTCACATTCAGAAAATGGCAGTAGGTAATGGTTGTGAGGATTAAATGTGTTAACTTGTATAAAGAACAATTAAAATTGTGTTTGGCCTATGGTAAGTGCATCTATAAAAGTGTTAGAAATTGTCATTATTATGCTTTGAAGAAGCTCATCTGAGAAGGGAAGTTGAGAGCCACATGTGTTAGTTTTCTACTGCTGCATAATAAGTTACCACAAACTTGGAAGATTAAAATAGCAGCCATTTATTATCTCCAGTCCTGGAGGTCAGGGGCCCAGGTAAAGCTTGTTTCCCTCAAGTGTGATCAAGATGTTGGCTGGGCCACGTTCCTTTATGGAGACTCTGGGGAGAAATATTCTTCCAAGCACACTCAGGTTGTTATTAGAATTTGGTTCTTTCTGGCTGTAGGACTGAGGTCCCTCTTTCCTTGCTGGTGTATGTATGACAGGGGCTACTCTCAGCTCCTAGAGGTTGACCACATTCCTTGCCATGTGGTTCTCCCCATCTCCAGACCTAGCAACAGAGAATGTCCCATGCATTAGCTCTCTCACTTCAAATCTTTGTTTCAAGGAAGAGCCCCGTTTCTTTTAGGGCTCACTTAACTTGGGCAGGCCCACCGAGGATAATCTCCCTTTCTATGGTCAACTGCTACATAGACCATAAGCTGACCACAGGAGTGATATTCTGTTATTGTCACAGGTTCCTCCCATGTTCAGATGGGCCATTAGGGGTCTTCTTAGACTTCTGCCTGTCATAGTACAGAAGGTTAGTTTTGCATGGGTTTGATTGGTATTTCTGCAGGTAGGAGGAGAATTGCCAGGAGAGAAGGAGACATTAAAGTTATTAAAGGAAAAAAAAGGTTTTTTTCTGAAATGATATCTTAGAAAATAGTGGTTATACATGGGGCTGAGGACAGAGCTGGATGGGTAACGCTGGTCAGGAGTAGGGACATCTCCGAGGCAGCAGGAAATGAAGTTAGAATATATGCTATTGTATTACTTGATGTTTAGCAAACAGTCTCAAATCTTGTGACATATAAAAATGACCAGTTATTTCTCACGTGTCTGCAGGGCTCTGCTGATTTTGGCTGAATTCCCACATGCATCAGTGGTTCAGCTGGCCCAGTCACATGTCTACATCTTGGATTTGTTCCCTGGTTCTCTCATTCTCCTCCTGGTACCAGCAGGCAAAGCTCAGATAAATCCTTTCATAGTGATGGCTGTGAGGCACAGGAGAACAAATGAATATATAGATTTCCTGAAGCCTGGGCCCTGATACTGCCACTTCTGCCTTCTTCCATTGCCCCAAATTGTTTGCATGTCCAGCTCAGTATCAGAGTGCAAGGGCACCACAAGGCTATGGTGGACAGTGAAGAATTGAAGTTATTAATACAATCTACCAGAATAACAGGCAAGTTTGGAAATGGAAATATTAGAACTGGATGAAATTCACACCTAATGGCATCTAAGTTTTTGCTAATGTGAGAAGACTATGGCATTTAATTTTTATATTTGAACATAAGGGAAAAAAAAACCAAAAGCAAAAAAAAAAAATCTCTCAATATTCAGAGAAGACACTGGTTTGGCTTGATTAAAGGAAGTATATTGCGGGGGAGGTTGGTGAAGTTAAAAGGTGAGGACAGATCCGGGAACTATTTAATGTTAAGATAAGGTACTGGATATCTTTCTTCCAGACCCACTTTCAACTCTGTACTTTAGGGCCCAGGAAGCTACCCTGTGTGGACTGTTCTTCCTTGGTCTCTGGGTTCCAGGTGGGTTCTGGACTGGGGGTGACTGGCACATGAGTAGGGAGTGAGGTCCAGGCTTTATTCTCTGTTCTCTTTCCCTGCATATTGCCTGAGTCCCTCCACAATGGACCATAGCCCCTATTGGGCAGCCCGCTCCATGTGTTACCCATTCTAGGTTCTAGCAATTTTTCCTTCCTCTTGTCTGTTCTGGATCAGAAGTAGAGAGGCTCTCCACTATCACGAACCTGCATAGCCTATTTTACTCTTGGTTTCCTTACACCCTGCCTACACTTGGTACGCTTTTACTAAACTTGCCGCAGTGATCCAGTTTGAGAATGTCATCTGTTTCCTACTGAGACTCTGACTAATGCAGCTAAGAACTTGGGACTTCATTTAGTAGGCAATGAGAATCAAAAAAGTGTTAGGAGAGGGATATGAACTGAACTGTGCTGTGGGAAGATTAATAGGGGAGCCACATAGAGGGTGCATTGGAGGAGGCAGGAAACCACATAGGAGCCTCACAAGTGTCCAGGAGAGAGTGTGAGGCCCAAACTGGACTTGGGCTGTGGGAACAGAAAGGAGGAATGGGTGCAAGGGCAATCAAGGGTGCAGAGCAGATTCACTTGGATGGTATTTGGTAAGCATTTGGATGGCTGGAATGAAAAAACATGATATTTCTAAAATTTCCAGCCTTGGGAACTAGGAAATTAGTAATGCCATTACTAATCCCTAGAAGAACTGGTGATCACAAGAGAATAAGATGTTCTGGTTTTGACATTTGGAATTTTCCATGTGATGTTTAGTGTCCTGTATATAATTGGAAATGTTGAGCTTGGGAGACAGATCAGAGCTGGGAGTAATTTGGACATTGTCCACACAGATTCAACAATTGGAGTCATTAAAGTAGATAAGAGTGCTTAGAACTAGAATACACAAAGATAAGAGAGTAACAGGAAAAAAAAAAAACAAACCCCGAAAATAATGACAGGGAGGAATGAGAAGATCAAGAAAAGCCAGAGATAAAAGAGTAATCCAAATTAGGTTGAGAGAGTTTAGTGTTTTAGGCACTTTCAAAAATGAGGTTATTGATAATTATTTTAGTGCAGTGTGACTTTAGAAGAGTTGCAGTGGAAGCCTGGGCTCAATAGGTTGAGGGATCAAAGAGGTAAAGGAAGTAGAACAGCAAGTGAAAACTATTCTTTCAGGGCATGTGGTTGCTAAGCAGGGGTCATAGGCCTTTCCTGTAAGTTTTTTAGGCTTTATGGGCCATCAGGTCTGTTTCATGCAAATCAACTCTGCCATTGTTGTATGAACCCAGAGACAATATGTAAACAGATGGCCCGGGCCCGGGCTCTGTTCCAATAAAACTTTATTTACAAAAGCAACTGGAGCTGGGATTTAGACTGCTGTCACAGTTCCTGACCTCTGAATGGAAGTAAGAAGAAAGTTCATTAAATGTAAAAGAAAGTGCAATAGTTGTGAAGATAAATCAGATTTTTAGGGAAGGGTTCTGTTGTATATGAGAGGCAGTAACCAAGTTGAGGTGCAGGGGAAGGAGCTGACAGGATGACAAAGTTGAGGAGATGGAGAATACACAGAAGACACAAGAAGAGGAGATAGGACAGGAGCTGAGGGCATGGTGGAGGCTTGGTTTGAAAACATGGTATCTGAGTTTGGAGAGAAGACATGAGGAAAAAAGTAGACACGGATTGTTATTTTTTTCAGTGTAATGTTTATATCAGCTCTCCTTTTGTGAACTTTTTCTTCAAGAAACTGTATTTTTAGGGATTAGGAGGGTTTTTTGTTTATTATTTTTTATTATTTTTTGTTTTATTTTCAGGGCTAAACATCCTAGCTTGGGTTTTGGTTTGTGTCCTGAAGACCATGAGTCTGGGGTACTGTTTCTTTAAGAAAATTCTTACATGCAAACTTTTTCTTATTTTGTTCTCAGACTCCTTTATCATTCAATTTCTTTTCAACTGAAAGTTTTTTTGACCAGGTTTTTTGGTGACATGCTGTCACATTCAGAGGCAAATAAACTACAGAAACACTGGGGTGGGAGCAACAGCACTCTGTGTCTATGCAATTCATATCTCCTGGATATTGCTGCTGTTCGTCTTGCTTCTTTGTCTATATCTGCCATGGATTTGTATTATTCAATCAATGAATATATTCCTATATAAAAGGAACCTAGGTCAATGGAACTTTGTGTTTAAATCTCCTACGAGGAATTGTTGTTTGCAGATAAATTCTTTAGAGAATCAAGCTCTTTAATTCATCTGTTTTGAAAGTTTTTTCATTTATAGGCTTTCCTTAAATTGAGGCACACCTCTCTGTGCTTTTTGTTTGTTTACTTCTTCTCTCTCCCACTACCAGTTGCCCATCTTGGGGTGGGGTCTAAGCGGAAACGAAGATTGAAAGGATAAAATGCGGAAAGAGCCCATGCATGCTAAACCTTTCAGTTTTGGCTTAAGAATAATTTTTAGCAAGTTCAGCATCATTAGGAAAAAAAAGAATAATTTTTAGCCCTGAACTTCAGAAAACTAGTTCCTTTTGGTGATCTTGGGATATTAGTGTGGAACTTTTATTCATTGCATATGTACAGAATACTACTTGGATCAGCAAATTCAAGATATGCTTTTTAACTTTTCAGTTCATTCTCATGGGACAAACTGATACTAGTTTCCAAGGAGAGAAGAGTCAACCGAGAACTGTTGCTAGTGGTCCTCTCCCTTCTGTGCCCAGTACACTCAGTAACGGGGAGGTAAATTTACCTCTACCCTCTTAGGGTCTCTGACTGGGCAAGACAATTAAATTGACACGAAACAGATTAACAGGAGAAAAACATATTTTTACATGGGAGCCCCCAGAGGAAAATGAAGATCCAAAGAAGCAGCTAGAGTCTAACATAGTACTTATATACTAAGTTGAACAAAGTAGTCAATTGTGAAAATGTGACAAGGCAAAAGGGTTGGGCTAGGGTAGTTAATCACCAGGAAGATCGGGGTTAGTTTAGCCAGGTTTGTTTGTACAGGTGTCCCTTGGCCTTGGTGATAAGAATGACATTTTCCTTCTAGTACAGGGAGGGCACCTTTCACGTGGGAGTTTCATTTACTGCTTTCAGGAAGAAAAAGGAAGGTCAGAGTGGCCCTTTGTATTTGCTGTCTTTTGAGCTTTTTTAACTCAAAATAGTCAGTATGCCAGAGTGGCAAACTTTGGGGTGGCATGTTCTGGACTTCTTCACTCACTAACACATAAGCCGATTTACCCGAAACACAGTTTTTTTTCTATCTCTATAATGAAATGGCTTTCTTTTGTGAAGATATTTATTTTCCAGAATATCACTGAGTTAGGATGAGGTCTTTGGTTAAAGTCTATGGTCTGATTTAGGAACATGATACCCTTTGTTAGTTTATATCCTATCTGCAGTAGACTTGGCCTCCACATCTTGGGATCACCTTCCTCTTACACGGTACATGAAATTCAACTTAGGGTGGAAACAAGGAAGCATTAAACAATCTGTTGAAAATCCTAAACAATCTAAAAGTCAAAGTAAACTAGATAAGGTATTTGGGGTTAGACTACATAACCATCCCACATGTGACATAACGTAATGTGCTATGTTGAGATTAATTCAGGCTTATGCAACTGGTTAGATCTGGCAAAGCTTACTTTAATATGGAATTAAATATATTTCCAGCTCCAAATATGTATAGCTAGCTGTGCCAAAACCATTTGCAAATTTTTTAAAACACGGTTTCAAAAATATATTTAACTCTCCAATGAGAGGTGATTTAGAACAACAAGAAGCCATTTGTTGTAAAATGTGCTACATGTTAGTGCTGGTATCTTGAACAGGACACACTTTAGGCCTTCATTTAAGTGTCAACAGGATATATAATCTCTATCCTATATGCCTGCTTTGTAGAAAGGTCAAAATGTGATGAAGAATTTGGTAAACTATGAAGTTTTATATATTCATTCATCCCTTATTATTTACAGAGCATCTATAAGCACCATGCTAAGATTAATAGGCTCAGTATAAACCAGATGAATAGTATATTATCTGTCCTCTAAGAATTTATGGTCTCATATAGTCAGTGTGTGGGCGAGAGAGACATGTAAACAAACAAACACAACCCATTGCCAATGTGTATGAAAAGGATACAATAGAGACCCTGAGTGGTCAATTTAGTTGAAGGGAGCAGGCAAGAATTTCTACAGAAGGTGATCTCAGTAGGTATTTCCAGACAGAGGGAAATGAGGGTGGGGATGGCAGGAAGTCTTTCAGCCAGAGGCCATAAATGACAATGGTGAATGTGCATGAAATTGCATGGCTTATTAGAAGAACTAAGAAAACACATATGTAGATTTTCTGTTCTTGGCCAGTTGGTATCAGATGCATTAATAGGCATAGTGAAGATATTAGTCAAATACCAATATACCCAAAAGGTGACGAATTCTTTATGAGAGCACAGAGAATTTATTTCTTTTTGTAGCTTTCTCTGGATGTATTCTAAATGGCAACCAATTGTGCAAAGAGCGAAATTTGAAATAGATTTCATGGTGTGGTAAGAAGCTTTGGGTGGGTGAAAGGGGTCTCTTAAGAATGCTATAGTATTTAAAAGAAATCATTTGTGATGTTTGTATGGGAAAGAATATGTATTTAGAAAGAATTTTAAGTGGTTTCTTTTTTGGCATTCGCAAGTAGATATGTGAGAAGAAAATAAGAATTTTGAAATTTTCAGAAAAAATACTCAAGTCACCAAAAATAAATTTTAAACTATTGTGATGAAGACTTTCTACTCCTTGTGCAGCTGCTCATAGTGACTCCCAAGAAACAGTCCAAGTAGAATGTCTCTACTTGGTTTGCAAAGAAATGGCCTAGGGAGTCTTGTTCAGTTGCGTCACACATCTAACAGGTGGCAGACATTTTTACTTAAAATCCCTTCCTGTGTTGACTATCGGATTTCTCATTCTAATATTTTTTTCCCAAGCCTCAGGGGATTCTATATATTACACCACAGTTTGTTTCTCAAAGAAGCAGGACCATATTGTCTACCATCTGGGTTTCTGATCTTCTTTTCCAAAAAAATATTCATTTAAATTTGTCCCCTGAGTTTTCAAAATTCTCCAAGAATTCTCCATCCTCTCCTTATGACCACATCTCCACCTACTTACTCTTCCATTCTGTTACTGCTCGTCCTCCAAGCTTATCCTTTCTGGTTCTTTCCCATGACTTTCTGCTTGTTTGGGTTACTTTGCCATGTGCCAGTTTTCATCTAACTTGCAACTTGAGTCACTTGCAACTGAGTCACCGAATTACTTCCTTTCCTTAAACATCATATTGAAAAGAAACATCATTGGAAAGACGAATTGAAAGAAACGTGTTGCTTTCTAAATTGGTAAGGTCAATCTCTCCCTTAGGATTTAAAGTCCTTCAAATTCTGTTTTCTTATTTTGTTAACCTTTTGGGAAATAAAGATGGAGAGAGATATAACCTCAAAACTGAGGACTTTGTTGCATGGTCATTATAGTTTCTCTAATATTTTTATTAAGTTCCATTTCTACTTTCGTTTATTTCCAAATTAATTTTCCAACAAATATTTTGGAACTTTTAAATCCGTACATAAAAATTGTATCATTTTGATATATTTGCCACATTGAGATTCCTTATTTATAAGTTACAGGACTCCATTCAGATTAGTTTAAAATTTTTGTTTTTTAATTGGGGAATAAGGCACAGATTTATTCAAGAGAGCCATCTCATCAAACTCAGGAAAGATCATCCCAACCTCACAAGTCTCTGGTTAAGGAACTGGGAGATGTCAGGAATCAAAGTTACTGTCTCTCTGTCTGTGACATGTGATTGTTTTGTTGTTGTTTCTCTCTACGTTTTTGCCTCAGTTTTCTTTCTTCCTTCAGAATGGATTTCTCTAATTATCTGTGCATATAACAGAAAATGTCTGCTGCAGCCTTCATGATCTCCCATGCTAGGAGTACAACAGAAGCAGACTATGGTACTTGTGAACCAATTTCAATAATAAAATTTGTAGATATTTAACATTTAGGTATTGAAGGGATATTTCATAGGTAGGTGCAAAGTTGAGAGAAGACTGGGAAAATTTATTCATTTAGGAGGTAGCAATACTGTGGAACAAATTATAGAGTTATATAAAGGACATACTCCCAAATTGTTACAGTTGGATGGAAAGAACGGAGTTTAGTGAGAGTAGAGTTGACTTGAAAGGTTGATATTTCCATTCGTTTTTAAAGAACTATTTGGTTATTTAAAAATACTTCACCAGATAAATACATAACAAAAAATGATCAGGATACCTAAATATACTGAAATGCCCTTTTACTAAGCTATGCAAAAGAGAATCTTGGAAAGGCCAAAAATGTACGTAAGATATTTTTCATAAAGACATTTAAAACTTTGTAAATAACTTGTTCAGAGAAACACCAGCTATAAGTCAAGAGAGGAACTGCACTGGGATCATTACCTTGGAATTGATCTCATTGACAAGGCATCATCACAGGACTTGATTGTAACTTCCATATAGGTTCAAAAAATTTTCATCATTGACCAAATCAGTATTTCCTCTGGATGAAAATATTTGTTTTTTCTTTGTAAATTTTCTCCACTTCCTCTTCTTAACAAAGCTTGCTATGGTGGGAAATTATTTTCCATTTTAGACAGTGCCATCAATCTAACCTCCTGTGGTCATAGGGTGTCAAAACGAGGAAGTAGAATTAATTTGATTTAACTTTGGTAAGAATTTTAGCTTTGATCTCAGCAAACACAACATGCTATGAGAAAAAATAAATTGTCCAAAGATAGGACAGATGAAATAAAGAGAGCAGAAGCAAGAAAATAGGTTAATTTTTACATCAATAAGCTATTCCTAAAAATATAAGAGTTTTCCATATATATTTACCTTCTAAAATTCAGCTGAATTTGATTTGACATTTTCAGCAAATTATAGACACTCTCCACCAAATATATTTGGGCTTTTAATTATTGAAACAGAAATTTTCAGGAAATAAATGATTTATATAAATATTCATGTATCATTTCTTTAAATTTTTTTTATACTTAGCAAAAGCAAATTGATAAGACCCATTCTTCAAAAGTTCTCCAGTATACTTCTTTTATGTTGTCTGGGTTGACTACTTTGGTCTTGATGTTTCTTAGTTAAGTTATTACATTGATAATATTCTTTATTGCAAAGTTTTATATTTTTTAAATTATTTGGGCAGGCTTTTTTGTTTTTTATTTCAAAATATTAATTAAGGAGGTATAAATGTTTTTATTACATGGATATTTTGTTTAATGCCTAAGTCAGAGCTTTTGGTTTGCCCATCACCAAAAGTGCTCATTGTATCCAATAGATAAGTTTTTTTCCAACACCCACCCTCCAGCTCTCCCTACCCTTGGTTTCTCATGTCCTTTGTATTGCTTTGTGCTCATCTGTGCCCACCTATTACCTTCCACTTATTAGTAAGAACATATGGTATTTGGTTTTCCATTCCTGGAATACGACACTTAGGATTATGGTCTCCATTTCCCTCCATATTGCTGCAAATGCATTATTCCATTCCTTTTTATGACTGAGTAGTACTCTGTGATGGATGTGTGTGCATGTGTGTGTGTGTGTATATACCATGTTTTCTTTATCCACTCAGGAATTGCAGGATACTTGGGTTGATTCCACATCTTTGCAATTGTGAATTGTGCTATGATAAACATTCAAGTGCAGGTGTCTTTTTGATAAAATGACTTCATTTCCTTTGGGAAAGGGATCAAGTTGGGATCAACCCACTTGATCATGGTGGATTATCTTTTTGATGTGCTGTTGAATTCAGTTTGCTAGATACCCAGCAGTGGGATTGCTGGATTGAATGATAGGTCTACATTTATTTTCTTGAAGAATCTCCGTACTGTTTTCCATAGAGGTTGTGCTAGTTTGTAGTCCCATCAACAGTGTATTAGCATTCTTTTCTCTCTGCATCCATGTCAGCATCTATTGTTTTTGGACTTTTAAAATAATGGCCATTTTGATAGGGGTAAGGTGGTATCTCAATAAATGCTTTTCCTGCATTTATTGAGATGATCATGTGGTCTTTGTTTTTATTTCTGTTTACCTGGTGAACCACGTTTATTGATTTGTGTATGTTAAGTCATCTTTGCACCCCTGGGATGAAACCCACTTGATCATGGTGGATTATCTTTTTGATGTGCTATTGAATTCATTTTGCTAGTGTTTTATTGAAGATTTCCCACATTATTTTTATTTCTTCTTCAACTATCAAGTTAATGTATAGTACACATAGCATCCAAATTCATTCTACTTGTTTTCTCTTAGACCTGATAGACTGTGCAACCTAAGTAAATCTCAACCTCTTCAGCTTAGCACTGTGGCTAGTAGAGCAAGATGACCCAGGTAGTACTGCCATGATCATATATAGACAGTGGATGCATGTACTTACAGTTTTAGAACAATGCTGAGGTTTCAAGGTAATATAGATGAAGGAATAAAAACTTTTGTAAGGTTTTTTGTCCTGTTTATCATAATCTAGTGTCAGGAGCCATGAGGCCCGGCAGCCGCTTGTTCAGGATGGCCGCGAGCCATGTGGATCTGCCTAATTACCTAAAATGGCCAACCAAGCCCACACATTTACAAAAGCCCACAAAAAGAGCTTGTAAGTTTCCATTTACCCAGTGTGACATAACCCTTAGACGACCCACATGTGTAAATCTCCATGGTAACTCCCGTCTTGGAAAGTACCACCTAACTACTTCCTCCTTCTGCCCTATTTAAGCCTCTGCCCTACTGCCAATAAACGAGACTTGATCAGACTCCTGTCTTGTCTCCATTTCTTGTGTCTTGCCTTTCCCATTTCCCACTCCCTCCT
>CAUYSK010121256.1:0-10956 GCA_963575035.1 Avahi laniger | reverse complement strand
CAGCTACTTGGGAGGCTGAGGCAGTAGGATCGCTTGAGCCCAGGAGTTTGAGGTTGCTGTGAGCTAGGCTGACGCCACGGCACTCGCCCCAGGCAAGAAAGTGAGACTCTGTCTCAAAAAAAAAAAAAAAAAAAAAGAGTTTGTAGAGGACAGGACACGTGTCTTAATCATCTTCGCATCTGAGAGAGTACCAAACACAATGTTTCACCCATTGATGCATATGGTACTTAGTAAGGTATCAGTTGAATTTTTGTCTATCTTATCATGCAAAATCCTGAAAATTAAGAATCATGATTAAGCTAACTGTGCCAAGCACATGGCAAATGCTCAATAAAGGATGATTATTATTATTAACTCTATATTTATTTCTCTTCCAATCTCATAGCATATTCCATTACTTCTTCCATGATATTTATTTATCACTTTCTACTTTGGATTATAGATTGTGTGTGTGTGTGTGTGTGTGTGCACGCACACTTAAACACTCCTACAAAACTGCAACCCTATTCATCTTAGTGTCCTTCTCGCCAAAAGTAGCTAGTCGAGTGCATCAGATATGCTCACTAAACATTGCTGAATAATTATATTGTGAACAGGTTGTTACAGTCTCCAGATAAAGATGATGATGATGCTAGCTAGCAATGATGGTGGCACTGAATTGCCTGTCATTATGATGGTGCTCTTGAATCTCCTCATCTTTCCCCTTTATGGAGTTTGGGGCTGGACGGAGCTATGACTACACCATAAATGCTGAATATAGCATCTTTTGGTTCTAGAGAGATGGAAAGAAAGTTGGCTATTATGGACTGAATTGTGTCTCCCACCCAAATTTATATGTTAAAGCCCTAACCCCCAATGTAACTATATTTGGAGATACAGCCTTTAAGGAAGTGATTAAGATTAAATGAGGTCATAAGAGTGTGGCCCTAATGCAGTAAAACTGGTGTTCTTCTGAGACGAGAAAGAGACACCAGAAATGCGCAGGCATGGAGAAAAGGCCCTGTGAGGACACAGTGGGAAGGCGGCCGTCTGCATGCCCAGGAGAGAGGCCTCAGGGGAAACCAGCCCTGCCAACACTTTGACCTCGGTCTTCCAGCCTCCAGAACTGTGAGAAAATCAATTTCTGTTGTTTAAGCCCCAGTCTGTGGTATTTTGTTATGGCAGCCCCAGCAGACTGAGACAGTGGTCTTGGAGTCTTTGGAGTAAAAAATGTCTACTTCTTTTTGGTTTTTGAGTCCTCTCTCTTATTTGACTTGTGGCATCCCAGATCTATTACTGATTCTTCTCCCATCCCACCCCTCTGCTTTCCTCCCTGAGTAGAAGTTTGGAAAGGAGAAGGGACAAGTGTTTTTAGTCCCTGTGATGTTTAATTTTATGTGTCGACTAGACGGGGCCACGGTGCGCACAGACATTGGTCGAACATGACTGTGGGTGTGTCTGTGGGTGTTTCTGGATGAGACTGACATTTGAACAGGAGCCCAAGTCAGGCAGATTGCCCGCCCTGGTGCAGATAGGCTTCATCCAGTTAGCTGAAGAGCAGAAGAGAACAAAAAGGCTGAGTAAGAGGGAACTTCTGCCTGCCTGCCTGACTGAGCAGGAGCCCTGGTCTTCTCCTGCCCTGAGACTCAAACTCACGCCATTGGCTCTGCTGATTCTCAGGCCTTCAGACCCAGCTGGAGCTGCACCCTCAGCTCTCCTGGGTCTCCAGCGCGCCAACCGCAGATCTTGGGGCTTTGCAGATGGAGAAACTGAAGTCAAACCCAGGCTGTTGATGAGAAAGCAACCACCCATACTGTGTGACGTAGGCTGTTAAAGAAATTACCCACCTCTACCACATTCCAGTTAGTATGTGTGAGTCTGTTTCTTCTGGTATTAATTTTTGTGCTGTGAGGTGATATTATCAAATATAATAATTAAAGTTATGGCCTAAGAAGTTGAGCCACACTCATTTGAGTAGGAGGTAAGATAATTTCTATCAACAGCCCAGAAAAATAGTTTTCATGATATTTACATATTCATTATTTATGCAATATTTCCTGACACTGTGCTAATGGCTCTTTTGCTCTCACGACAAACCTCTGAAATTAAATTTGTATTATCCCCATTTTACAGATGAACAGTCTGAGAGATGGAAATGTCACCTCTTATTCCCTATCACGTAACTGGTGAGAGATGGAGCTGGGCTGCACTCAGGAAGTCTGAGCTCAGCTGGATGGAAAGAGCAAACCCATATAAAGAGGGCTGATCCTTGTTCTCTTAGCTTAGACTTGAAAGTCCAGATGTCTAGGACGGTGCTCCAGGGTAGTGGGTGTTAAAGATGGAGTTCACCATGTACAGGGAGCCCAGAGGAAGACGTGCAAAAGAACTGTTCATCTCCAGCCACCCACACAGCTGGGGTGAGCCGGTGAATTCCAGAGAGCAAACAATATCTTAGGATCAGATTATCTAGATTCAGGTACTTGTCATACGCAGTTAACTTTGGTTCTCCCTGGTACCTTACATACATTCGTATTTAGGGTGTGTGAGTGCATTCCGACCGTGTCTCAGATGCTGCAGGGCAGTAAGGGACGAGGAGGATGAACATTTTGGCCATGGTATCACTTCTGAAAACAGGCGATTGTCATCTCGGGGACCATGAAATCTGCAAACAGGACAGAACACTAACGAGTACTTAGTGGAGGATCCCCAGAATGTTCCAGAGCAGCGTGTGCCCACTGGAAGGAGGATGCCATTCACTGTCTGAGCCCAAAGTCTCAGAGGTGCTGGGAATGGGTAGGGCGTCTCTTGTATGGTGACAAGGCAATTTTATCAGGTGGCTCTTCTAGGGTAGCAAGGCAATTTTACCAGCTTCCCAGCTTGGCAACAGACTAAGAGAGTGAGCAAAACTTCCAGACAGCACTTTGGAAGGGGTCAGAGATGCAAGTGGCTTCCTTTCAGAGAAAGCAGCCCGTTCCTTGGGACTCAGCTAAGGCCACTGGTAACCAAGGGCACAGCTTATCTGTGGAGTCATCTGATGGAACCACCAGCTTGTATTCATACTTGCATGGAAGGACACCCGCCAGGCTGGTACATTTGAGAAGGAACGCCTCCTGCTCTTTCCCTCTGCAGGGAGCTGAGCAAAGCTACCGCTAAAACAGATGCCAAGGCCACAGTGTCCTCACCTCCCCCACCCCCACCCTTCAGCCCTGACACTGGCCTTTGTTGCTCATCAACTTTTGTTGCTTCTATTTCTTCCTTCCTAATTCCCAAGGCCAAAATCCAAGTTCATTCAACAAATCTTTATTACATGGTGTCTTACATGCATGGCTTCATTCTAGGTGCTGCAGGGGGAGGGAGGAAGGAAGAGATAAGAACTCTGGTGCCAGTCTGCCTGGGTTCAAATCCCAGCTCCACCACCTAATAGCTGTGGGACAGTGGGCAAGTTGCTTAGCCATACTGTCTGTTTTGTCATCTCTAAAATAGAGACAGTAACACCTACCTCATTGGCTTGTTACAAGATTCATTAGTTAATATATGTAAAGTTCCCAGGTGCCTGGCACGCAGCAAATACCTCACAAATGTTAGCTGCTATTATTACTCTTTGACGACATGGTCCCCGCCCCACACACAAGGCTTTCATCCCCTTGGAGAGATAAGATATGGCCTCTCAAAACAGTTAAAGAACAAAACAAATGTCTGTTGACTTAGTGAAATGAATGGTTGGACTATTAAGTGCCAGAAAGAGTTGTGAAAATAGAAATGTCCTTCTAATATTGGGCGCGGCCAGCAGGGGCTTCACAGAAGCAGAAATGCAGCCGATGGTACGTCAGGATCTGAAGGACAAACTATGGAAAGGCAACGTGCAGGGTGGCAGGGAAGAGCACCCGGCCTGAGCGGGCTGGGGGCGGAGCTGACCAGCAGTAGGAAGGAAGGCCAGGAGTCTGGCTAGGGGACAAAGGGCGGGGGTTTGGGTCCAAGCTGTCTCTGCAGTTGCAATTTAATTAGACTACGAGAGGTCAGGGTGGAGTCAAGACTGGGAGTCATTTGGGTCAAGGGGAGAGCTGAATCCATGAAAGCAAACAAACTCAGCAGGGAGAAAACATGTAGAAAGAGAAAAGCACACTCCCTCCAAGCTTCAAGGCCACAGAAAAAGAGAAACTAGCTAAGGAAGCAGAGCCGGAGTCAGGGAGGTTAGAGACAGAGCAAGGCGCCAAGGAGGAAGGATGCGCTACTCCACTTGGAAAATAAGCCTTCTGCCTAAAAGTATGAATGCTTCTTTCCCAGAACTTAAGCTTTCCGAGGGTGAGAACCTGCTGGTTACATTCTAAGGACCACGCAGATCGTTTTCTGCCCGAGAAACCTCTCCATATAAATAACGTGGATGTTGTTAAAGTGGCTTTTTTCTGAGCTGACACACATCTACAAAAATCCTTTCCTTTTTCAAGCAACCTTCCGAATTATTACCCTAGGCTGTCAGTCCCCAGCTAATCTAATGCCCCATGCCCCACCTCGGATGGTACAAAAGTGACAAGAGGATGTTAAGGTTTCAAAGAGACTGTCGGAAAATATGAGCTGGGAAATATGTAGAGCTAGACTCGCAAAGTTAGAAGTGGGGCGAGGCACGGTGGCTCATGTAATCCCAGCACTCTGGGAGGCCAAGGCAGGAGGATCACTTGAGGAGGTCAGGAGCTCGAGACCAGCCTCAGCAACAGCAAGACCCCGTCTCTACTAAAAACAGAAAAAAATCAGCTGGGCGCAGTGGCACTCACCTGTAGTTTCAGCTGCTCAGGAGGCTGAGGCAGGAGGATCACTTGAGCCCAGGAGCTGGAAGTTGCAGTGAGCTGCGATGACACCACTGCACTCTAGCCGGGGTGACAGAGTGAGACTCTGCCTCAAAAAAAAAAAAAAAAAAGAAGTGGGGCATAAAGTCCCCAGCCCACCTGCTTGGACCTGGCCCTGTTGGCGAGATGGGCACCGCAGAATCCCACATGTACCTGCGGCCGTTCAGCCATCCTCCAGGACGAGATGTCTCCAGGAGGAGTCCCCAGCCTGCCCTGTCCAAGATGACTTCCACTCTCTTTAGCAGAGGACACCCAGCTGCCTGTTGGTCCCTCTCATGCACAAACCATTCTGTCTGCAAATTGCCATCTCTTCACAGATTCTGAAGTGCCCAGGCTGCCAAGAGAGTTGGCAAATTAAAAAAAAACAAAAAAAAACCTGAAAGAAAAATCAACTAATATTAATAATGATTATCTCTGAGTGGTGGAATCGTAAGTTCAGTATTTTCTTCTATGCAATTTCTAATATTTTCTAATATACATATATGTTGCTTTAAGACAAAAAAAAATATTTGCTGCTTTATCAAGAGGTTGGCAAATGATATCTGGGTCCCTACTTCACCATTGGAGAAATGGCACAGGGAGGGCTTTGGCAGGCTCCTAAGCACTGTGCCCACTGCCTTTAATATAGCTTCTTATCAGGTCAAAATACTGAAGTTTCCAGAGGGAGAGAAGCAAAAGGACCCTACTTTTTTTCTGGTAAACACTCCATTACGTTCCAAAGAGGTGCTAGGACAGGGAGGTGAGGAAGACCTGGGCCAGGCCACAGGCAGCTTGCCCAAGGCAGAGTGAAATCAGAATTCCAACAGGCCCCTGCAGGTCCCAGAGGCCAAAGTCCATTAACCTGGAGGCTTTTCCGTGCAAGGAGGGAGAAGAGAAGATGAGGTCAGAGGTAGGTGCCCTACTTGCAGTTTATGCCAGGCCTTTCCCTGCCCAAATGCCATTCCACATTTAGAAAGAAACAGCGTCCAGAGTGTGCAATGGCCTGCTCTTATCTCCCCAAGATGGTGGTGGTGATTGCCAGCAGGCTGAGCAGCCTGCTTAGTGTTTGCCCAAAAGTAACAGTAAAGAGGTCTGACCATGACTGTTGATCTTAAACCTGGGGTTGTTGTGCTCCTAGGCTTTGGAAAGGGTGGAGAGATTTCGACATAGGAAAAAGGAAAAGGGTACCAGGTATACGCTCTGTGTTCTACTGCACAATGGAGTAACACATAGCTCGTAAGAACGAGGCAGCTCTGCATGTGCTGACAGGGAACAGACACCCAAGACTGACGAAGTTTTTCTTAGAGCGTGGCACCGTGTGTGCTGTGTGTAGTGTGCTATCATTTGTGCAAGAAAAGCTTAATACCAGAGAATATTTCTGGAGGGATAAACAAATTGCCAACAGTGGTTGCCTCTGGGCAGGAGTGGGGGATGGAGAACGGAGGTAGAAAAATAGACTTTCTTTTCCATGCAATACCCTTTTTGTAACTTTTGAATTCTGGACCAGATGTGTAAAACAAACACATTTTTAAATGGTCTACATACACACATATGCAAACACATACATGCAAGAGTGGGGATCAGCTGCACGAAGCTAGGAACTAGTTCCTATCCCTTCCAACCCCTCTCTAGAAGCAGAACCCTACATGCTCCTCCAGGCTCCATCTGTTCTGCTGCCCACCCACCTCCGCCCCTGTGCTCGCCCACGGTAGCCTAATTTTTCCTCTCCCTTTCACGCCCCACCAGCCTCTCATCTGACCACAGAACAAGAGGATTACCAGTTCTTGCTTTCCTCAGCACCCCTAAACTTTAAAATATCTGTTCTATGTTGCATTCTTCAGGACCCTGTAGAACTAATGAACTATTTCAACCGAAGTTACCCCTCCCAGATGCATCGGCATACTAAGAGTGGACTTCAGCCAGGGAGTGACAGAAAGTGAGGATTTTTAGAGCAAGTGAGGCAGAATCAAGGGGTAGCAAAATGAACACTACTAGACCCAAGGGTCAGGAGACCTTTGGTCTTATTCAGGCTGTGTGACCTGAGGCAAATCACTTCACCTCTCAGGGACTTAATTTCCTCAACTGAAATAGTATACGATCTGCCATAGATGATCTTTCCAGATCTCACATCTTGCAAAATCCCACTGCGCGGTGCTGCTCCACTGACCTCCAGCCCCCTCTGAACTCACCCACCGACGTGTGTCGCATGTGCTGAACAGCCCTGTCCAACAGAAATATAATGTGAGCCACACGGGTAATTTTAAACAATCTGGGAGCAACACTAAAAAAGCAAAGAGAAACAGATGAAATTAATTTTAATAATGGATTTTATTTAATCCAGTATATGCAAAATATCATTTCAACATATGATCAATATAAAAAATTACTGAGTTTCCTTTTATTTTTTAGTACTAAGATTTCAAAATCTAAGTGTGTACTTTACATTTGCAGAATCTCAGCTTGGACCAGCCTCATGTCAAGTGCTCAAAAGCCGCATTTGATGAATGGCTACCATATTGGACGGTGCGCATGTGAGTCCAACTGGGAAGCCCTTCCTTGGCTTCTGACCTCTTGAAGCCCAGGGCTGAAGACTGATTTGAGCAGCAGCCTACATCCTTCGAAAAGGTCAAGCTATAGGGCAGTTTGGGTTCTGAGTTCCTCGCCAACTAGGCAGGGAGCTGGGGCTGGTTGCCAGACAGCACGGCAGAGTTCTGGACACACCTAAAACAGAAGCCGGAGCACCTGCACGCAGATCGGCACTGGCGAACTCCAGGGGAGAGCAGAAAAGTGAGTTGGGCACAATCGGGTCCTTTTTATATTCAGGGTTGCACAACAGAAAACCCCACAAGGTCACCAGGAGTACACAGAGCTCGTCATGTCGGTTGTATCAATCCACTCTCTTAAACCCCTCTGAGCACCTCCTACCTCCTGGCACTCAGCAGGCACTGGGGACACAACCACTCATAAGAGCTCTTACTCGGGGCTCACTCACTGTTCATGCTGGGCACAGCTTCTCATGGCCCACAGGATAAAACCAGATTCTCTTCATGGAATTTAAGGCCCTTATGTACCGGTTCTGTCTAACTCCTCCACTCTGATCGTCACAAGCACCATCTCACTGACGCACCCACAAGTGCCTGAGACAAGAACTTACAGATGAGGAAACTCACTCTGAGGGGGGCAGACCACTCTCCAACAGTCACGCTCTCAACAGAGAGCGGGGGTCTGACCGGGACTTACACGCCGCGACAGCCACGCTCCCCAACTTCAAAGAGCTCACCGTTACTGAAGGCAACAAGCAAGTTCACACAATTGAGTCCAGGGGGTCACTACCAAAAAAGGGATGTAAAACAGTGGCCTGGAAGGGTCGGAAAGGATTCCCTGAGTAAGTCTGGAAGGTTGAGGAGCTCCCTAGGCCAAGAGCAGGAACAGTGTGAGCTAAGGCACAGAGGCCCGAGGGAGCAGGCGGTGCTCGGGAAACCGACTGGCCGAGCAGAGGCCTCCCATCACAGTGGAGGAGCCAGACAAAACCTGTACATAAGGGCCTTAAATTCCGTGAGGAGAATCTGGATTTTATCCTGTGGCCCACGGGAAGCTGTGCCCAGCGTGAACAGTGAGTGAATGGGAGCGGATTTTCATTTTAAGAAATCATTCCGCAGGAGGGATTTCAAATCTTACCTGACTCCCTTTCTCTCCCCCGGGTTCTAAGCTCTAGTTAAAGGCTGATAGAAAAAAGCATAGATTTGTTTCCTACAGAGTTGGACCATGCCCTAGGGATTTAATTCTAAGGGCCAGTGAAGTTATGTACTTTATTCATTTTCCTAAAGAGACATTGTTGGCTGGCAACTTCTGAAAATCAACCACTGAAAAGCGAGCAAGTATCCCCCATATTCATGGCATCGTCACTGACTGAGGTCCCAGTATGGGGCAGCTTGCTTGGCCTCTGGCCACAGACAGGCTGGCCCTGCTGGAAGCCTTTCACAGTCCTGACAGCACAGTAGCGCTATTTGTTTACTTGCACAGAAACATGTAAGATTTTGTGGCTAGTGAGAAAAATACACTGAGGCATTTCAACTCCTCAAATACTAAGGCCCCACTGACTCTTCCCCGGAGGTTTTACCGTGCACTGTCTTCAAAACCCACGTCTCCCCTCTGCCCTGCCCGCCTCCCGCAGCTCGCCTGATTATTCAGTTCCGTTTTCAGCTCAGCAGCCTCTAAGTTGGCCTACTTTTCAAGGCCACATGAGCAGAAAAATTTGGGCATTATACAAACAACAGAACATAACTAGGACAACGGGGCATAGAAAGAGGGGACCTGCGGCGGTGTGCACCAAGGAGGCAAGGATGCAGGCAGAACCTGGAGAAACAGCCTGGGACAAGTCTCCAGGGCACGAGGCAGGGAAAGAGTGGGCAGAGATGCTGAGTGTAACAGAGCAGGGCTTGGCTGCTTATAAAGTGGAAAACTGAGCTGAAGACCAAGAGGCAGCCAGCACGATCACCTTACCCCGAGATACGAGCCTAGCAGGCTCACTGTTTTCAACAGTCCCCCAGGTGGTTCTGAAAGCCATGCCCAGTCTGAACAGCGAGAGGGCTCAAGCAGCTTCGAGCCCACTGCGGACCATGGGAACCGGGTACTGCTACATGATTAGACCTGTTCCGTGGAGAGGAGCACAGGAGAGAAGAATGAGCCCCTCTCAAATCTCACTCTGGCTATTTAAGGTACTGCCCTGTGGGGCCATTCTCAGAGGTGGTTCTTCAAGGACGTGAAAGGCCAAGGGTCGCTCCATCAGGTTTTTTCTGAACTTCCAGCTCCATCGACAACCTGACCTAACAATCACCCTCTTGCCTTTGTCAAGAAGGTGGAATGTTTTAGGGACACAGTCCCTGTTCCCAAACCCTCATTTGTGAGGGGCCTCTGGGTGCGAGGGGGTGCTGTTTCTGGAGGAGTTGCACCCTCTAGCTCCATTGTTTCCACATTACAGACCAAGGCCACCCAAAGTGGGGTGCAAAGGGGAGGTCACCCAGGCAGGAAGACACAGCACGCCTGACAAGATGGGCTCTTTCTGGAATCAGGCTGGCCCCACTCCTGCAGGACCGGCCCCCTTGCTTCTGCGGCAGTGGGCAGGAAGGGCGGCGAGGTCCAGGTACGTGGGAAGACCGCTCAGTCCCGGACGCGGAGCTGGTAGAGGCGAGAAGACATGGCCTTCTGGATCCAGCGGAAGAGCTGAGCCAACTTGTAGAGGAAGGGCAGGGAGGAAGGAGACGCTGCAGGGCACAGGGACAACTGCTGTGAACATTCCTCCCCCCTTCACTCTGCCGGCGCCCACCCAGTAGCTCCCCTGCACTCGCTTCCCCCCATCGGCTTCCCTCCATCCGCTCCCACCCTTTGGAAACACCACCACCTTGGGATGAGGCACGGTCTTTTTAAAGCATGTTTAGTTGCTTAATGTAATTTGCACCCTCCCCAATAGTAAGAATTTCACTTTCTCTAGGATGTATTCTCTGGGATATATTTCCTTTACAGTGACCTTAAAATTGCTAAGAAAAAGATCCAAACGTATTAAGTTTTAATTTAGCCTTTCTGCTCCGTAAGAAACTGGTAAAAGTGGCAGCTGCTAGGGAGAAGAATTTTGAGAGAGACTTTTCACTATGTTATACCTTTTTGTACCTTTTAAATTTGGAGCCAAATGACAGTATTATTAATACCTATTTTTATCATAAGTTAATTATACTGAAAGTAAAATAAAGTAAAATACTACTGAGTTTGTTTTCCTTGTTTGAATAACTGATTTTTTTTTTTTTACAGGGAATATATAGTTCTTTCTTAAAAGGGAAAAATGTTACTTTTTTTAAAAAGCTATTGACAGCCAGGCGCGGTGGCTCACACCTGTAATCCTAGCTCTCTGGAAGGCTGAGGCGGGCGGATTGTTTGAGCTTAGGAGTTCGAGACCAGCCTGAGCAAGAGCGAGATCCCGTCTCTACTAAAAATAGAAAGAAATTAATTGGACAGCTAAAAATATATAGAAAAAATTAGCTGGGCATGGTGGCACATGCCTGTAGTCCCAGCTACTCAGGAGGCTGAGGCAGGAGGATCGCTTGAGCCCAGGAGTCTGAGGTTGCTGTGAGCTAGGCTGACGCCACGGCACTCACTCTAGCCA